>CAJDSM010052337.1:4006-20722 GCA_903981925.1 Ostrea lurida | reverse complement strand
CCTTTATACTGTCCGCTACAGTATATACTTACGTCTCTGGACAGGCGAGACAACCGCTTTTTGTCGGAAATTTTAGATTTCCTTCGGGATTTATCTTTCCTATCACCAGGACCTCTCGTTTATCAGTTCGACCATCAGTAATGCAGTAATTGTCAGACAAGTACTTTGTCTGACAGTTTTTCTGGGTGACATTTGGCTTTACGTGTCTGACATTTTGCCGTCTACTGTCTGACAGTTTATTCGGTGACATTTGCTTTACTGTCTGATTCGTCTTGTTGACGTTTCGGTGACATTTTGCTTTACTGTGCTGACAGTTCTGACATGCTTTTTACCTGCTGCAGTTACCCGGTACTTTGCATCTACTGTCTGACAGTTTTCCGCTGATCCTTGCTTACTGTCTGCCAGTTTTTCTGGTGCACATTTGCCTTTCCTAGTCTGACCGTTTTTCGATATCCTTATAAATAAAAACAACAAAAAAAAAAAATATAACAGAGCAGAGAAACAGAAAACAAGAAAGTAAAAAAGAAAAAAAAGAAAATAAAAAAAAAACAAAAAAAATAAAATAAAATAAAAAAAAGGTAAGCCGCATATGACATACATGACTGTACTGGGACCAGATTGATTTAACAGAAAAAAAAAAAAGAATAAAAAAAAAAAAAAGGAAAAGAAAACAAAAAAACTGTTGCTCTATTGCAAAAATGATCCTAGGTAGCATCACGTTATACAATTAAAAAATAAGGTTTCACCATAATTTGCATATCTACCGCCTATGCCCCGTATTCAAAGGGTGACACCAAAAATTTAGACATAATATCCGGGTCTGCCCGTATTCACCAGGTGCAAAATTCCGCATCTTCACTGGGATACAATGAGCCGTGGAAATTCACCTAAAAAAAGAACAAAACCAAATTGAAAAAAAAATGTAAAAAAATAAATAAATAAAAAATAAACCAAAATAAAACAACAGAGAAATGAAAAAAAACATCACAGATCATATTATCTGCATATAAAAAATTAGCCTTCTCTGTCTAGTTGGCAGATCCGGACAGTTAGAGTGTGTAGTCTCCTCGTCAGCTAGCTCTCATAACGATGACTTCTGTCATTAAACCTCTTCTTTCACCTGGTGACATCCGCCAACTCCAAGGATGCGAGGTAGATGCTCATCTTAGACATGAATTATGATATGTATTCTGTTTTTGGCTGTATTTTAAGACGGACTAGCCTGTTTACTAGTATTAGAGTACGTGTGGAGGACTTGGTCAGTGAGCGCTTGTACTGGGAGATATTCTTAGTCTTAGTAAGTGGGTAAATGGAAGACCTATTGATGGATTAGCCACAAACCGCGAGGAAAATTTCAGCTGCATAGGAGAATACACAATGACCTGCGAAACGCTCTAGTTATTCGTCGGGCTTTATACATTATACAAGGAATTTTGTAGGAATCTCTCAATAGGGCAGACCAAAATATTCGCAGGATAAGACACCACGACCAACATTGAGCCTACTAAGTAACTTTTTATGTTCACTGAGAGAACTGTGGCTATACAACTTTCTCTTGCGACTAAAAATCAGACACAACCCAGGTGTGTACTACGAAAGTAACCTCTTACATTGGGGAGTATTCCTCTGATAAATTAGCACGCTCTACTAGGTGACTTGTGTTAGATAGCAGATTTTCTCGACCTCAGTAAGCTGTGTAAAGTTCAAGTTCATCGAATGCATTAAATTTCCATCTGACCACCTGCATAAAAAAATATGAGCACGCCTATTTTAATGGACTTAACCATCACTACTGTGGCTGAAGATACCAGGTGCCGCTCTCTGTTTGTCTTGTGTGTCTCTGTAGGCTCTTGCCTATCATGCAATGTGGGTTCTTCATCTGACACTTACAACAAACTCATATCTAGCAACCCGTTGTGTAGCTTATGACCTCTCGTGAATTACTCGCGCAGAGCGGTTAAGGATAACGCTAATACAGGGCCAGATAGTAGTTGAGTAGTATCGATCGGTATAATTATTTGAGACATCGCGCCTGCGGCTGTATCTGAAGTGTGTGTAGAAAGGTCGTGTTTATGATATAATTATCGGCGACCGCTTGGTACATTCAGGATTATATAGTATCTTACTCGAAGGGAATTAATACTCTTTCGTGCTTCTGAGGTAAAATCTCCTACTCTAATTTCGGAGTGGTATTAGTGTTGGAGCAGTATTTATGAATGAAAGGCTTGGTATATGGATCACTTGAAGGAAAGAGTTGGACTATATTAGTGAAGCAGATATGTGCATATTTAATTTGTTTGTATTGTGGTTCATTCAGATAAAAATGTCTCGAATCTCAGTGTTTTAAACACACGTGGCGATCTTGAAGTGCTTCCTTTCAGCGAACTTATTTAGCAGTGATTTACACTAGGTGTCTGGTTCTCTCTCTAAATACAATTAATAAACCAAAACACTACTTTCCTTCGCACTCCCTCCATCTAAATTTCACATGTAGTAGCATGGCTAATTATAGGAACGTACATATATCGGAGGAAGAGAATACTTTGTTTATATCTTACATGTGAAAAGTGGAATGTATGAATATATCAGCGCACTGCTCCTTTAGTGTCTCTATCCGCTCTCGAACAGTCAATAGTATCATTTATGATAGTGGTAGGCTGGATGATTGGATCTATAAGTGTACTGATACATATGGTGCTCGCTCTCCCATTGTGTCTGTGATCAAGCTAGAGTGACCATGCAAGCAGTGTTCTGGTAATACTCACGGTGACGATCTTGACAATATACTAAAGTCTGACATGAGTTTTCCGACACCCAGAGTGATGTCACCATTTCAGCTCTATACTATGCATGTCAGCATTGTTTACCCACATTTAAAAAAATAGGGTTTATAACAATTTCCTTTTAGTCTCTATATGACGTGGGTTTCAATCTTGTCTCAGTATTTTATAGTTCGCATCAAAACTCAATATAAAATATGTTGAAACGATTTTGTGAGTTTCTGGAGTAAACCTTGACAGGAAGATCTTGGGTTCTCTCCCTTTCTCCTATCCCATCTTCCTTTTCTTGTTGGCTCATATTTGTGGAAATCATATTGGAGTTCATTTTCATTCCGCTGATGTTAGACCAAAATACTGTTAACTAATTGTTGGAGACATAAGATCTCTCAGCACACATGTAGTGACATATATGCTTATAGTATTGACTTAGACTTCCTTGATACAGGTGTGTCCCAAATAGATTTATCTCTATCGTTGCATTATGTAGATATGCTCTAAATATTGGCAGTCCTGCCTTTACACTGTGCATATATTATCGCATGATTATTGTCATAATCGCATGCAACATAGTGTGGACAAGATATTGATGGGAATTTGTCATTTTACCTGGTGCGACTCCGTGCCTAGCTCTCGTGATCATTGTGAATTCGTATGTACTTAGTGCTCCTCTAGCTATCATTCCTGGAGATTGCTAAGTTGATAATTATGTCTGTGCACTAAATTTGTAGGTGGTATTAGTTCAGACAAATAGATTCACAGCACTGCAATGATGTCTAATCGCGGAACAGTTGACATGCTCTGTGACAGTGGTCTCATGTTATATGGTCGACGCTGAAACGAGTGACCAATTATTCTTAGGTATGTCTAGAATTATGAACGAGATTTTTACATTGCCTCTCTATTCGGAGTGATAAGAATAGAATAGATCTATTTCACTGACTGACATAGATATCTCGTCCAAAAGTATATTAATATATGACTCCTCGTATGGTTATTATTACAGTTAGTGGTTTGGCCTCGTGAATGACATAGAGGATATAATTGCTTCAATACAGTTCTATGATTTATGGTGATGATACGCTTAGGATAGTCACATATATCCAAGAAGATATATGTAGATATTTCCTGATTGGAGAGTAGAGATAAATTTATAACATGTGTAAATTGTGCTAGGTTCGCATTTAGGTTATATATGTCCTTATCAACATCAACATGTAAACCAAACATTGAAGAGATCTAGACGCGGAGACACTTCAGTATCTTGATGACTATCAATAGCTATCAGGATCCTGCATTAGTGGTGATAGGCAGAACGCTCCTCTTATAGACTCTCTACTATTGCATGGGTATATTCTCGCTGTTATATAAAGTCTCCTAAATACAGAATGCTATTGATTGTCAGAATGTTGTAATTACCCCTACACTCTCTTCGCGCTCACCCAGTGCTAACCTAGGTTTTTTCATTTTTAGTCTTATAGACGAATCGTGACAGAGCAGGTGTGGTGTATAACAGTATCGATGGAGTCGACGCTGAGGTTATCTTGGGTTGAGAGGGGGAGTGTATAAGACTAAACTACATTTGAAGTTTTCGTGAAATAAATTGCACCTCTGCTTTTAACAATTCGGTTAGTTGAGAGCTCTCTTATGATTAACATAACTCTCAAATTTAATCATACAATTGGCTGACAGCGGTAACTACAAAACGAAGTAGACACCAGATCGGTTTGTTATGAACTCAGGCTCAATGAACTATTGATTTATATGTTAATTGTAAGAGTTGCTATTAGAAATGGATTTCTAAAAGACATTTGGATCCACCTTACATTTATGGACTTTATGGAACAAAATTTTACAGATGTTAATACCGCACCACTTAATGAGGCCATGATGGAGTTATGTTGGTAGAGTCTGGTGAATACTTTATACCACTCTAGGCATTGATATGTTTAAAAACTAATGAAATAGTTTTTCTTGCACTGAAGCATATTTCTTAAATTAACGGATAATTGAAGGTATCTGATTTCCAGCGTTTTTATATCACTCAAGAATTAAACGCAATCTACCCTTATAAAATTTTGAAAATTATTTTGGTCAGCATAGAGTGCCAGTAAAACCCGTTATCACACAGCGCCCTGCTTGGATACAAAACTTTTTGCCGGTTGCAGCGTTGGATGTTAGTAGTTGAATGATTTTTATCCCATTACATTCTTTTAACTAGTTAAATGAACTGGACTTTGCGGATGTGCGCGAAAAAGTATGTACATATATAATACGGGAGGGTGGTGCACTATATATCACATGCTAATATTGAGTTTTTGATTGACATATTATGTTATGATCACTATTTTGTCTTCTCAATTCTGTGACAGATTAAGATTTGCTACTCGTACTTATAAGATAGGTTGAATCGAATTAGGTCATATGTAAGAAAATATAGGATATGTCAGAAAAGGAGTGAAGGATTTGGGATTTTAGGTTAGAGAAGGGAGAAGAACAAAGATTTTCTGGGGATCGATTTGTTCTAAGGTGTTTATTTTTATTACCCGATAACTACACCTCCAACATAATATTCTCAGAGTTGGTGTTCATCAACTAATTTTTTTATATGAAGTTGAATCTATCAGCATATAACTCATCACCATAGGAACGTGCATCATTGATATCGTACATAGACTTAATTAGATTTTGAGTACTCTTTTGGTAATAGTTAATGAATTTATAACTTATAGTTCAATCTAGATAGGAGCACTGGTAATAATAAATATTTCCGCTATAATCTGTAGGGATATGTGGCATAATTTACATTTAATGTGTATACGCTGGAGGTTAGATTATTGATTTTAACATCTTAAATTCTAATCTTGGTCTATATCTGGCTCTATGGGGGCACATCCAATAGACACTCAACATTAGCTGTTGTGTAACTCTGTTGTATGACTTATTATTTTATTTTATCTATCTTGTTTTGGTTTAGTTATTGGATTGTTTTTTTTCATTAACATTTAAATTCTCGCTCGCTCTCGCAAATTTCACTATATGTAAAGGAAGAAAATTGTAATTCTCAAGCGGGATTATAGAATTTCAAACCATTCGCCATTTTCGCATTAATCACACCTCGCGCGCATGCCTCTCGCGGCCATGAATTTTTAATATAGACAATCGTGAGAAATTAGTATTGCTGGTATAAATAATCTACATTATTTATGTCAGAAATAGTATGAATTGGAACAATCCCATTGAAAAATAAGTTAATTTTGGACTTGTTCCATTCAAATTTAGAATATTTAATGGTTTTTTCACTCCAAGTTTCCAGCTAGGATTATATCTCACAACGAATTGATGTATGTGCTGTTGGGTAATTGTTGGTTTGATACCAAATTGATACAAAGATAAAGACCCTCCCTTCGCACTCATGTAGATTGATAGATTATGGCGAATATAGTGTTGCTCAGAGAATTGTTAATTGAACGGATGAGAGTGTATTGAATGATTTTTCTTTTACTTGATCTCATCTGAATACTCGCAAGAAAGGAAAACGTATTCGATCATTGGGAATTTAATCTGATTTATATCTGGAGAAATAGTGGTACCAATAGGTCATTCTCTCTAAAAGTGTAGGGGTGGCTCTTAAGCTTTTATTGAATTATGTAATACCATTTTTAGTGAAGTATACACTAAAACGTTTAAAAAAATTGGCATTGAAGATTAAATTCCACTTGATGCAGAACAGCGTTTTTTTGATGAGTATGCAAAGTAATCTACCAATGCAAAACATATAAGTCATCCTCTATAATAACGGCTTGTTTTTGCATTACCAAAGTGCTGGGCATTTTTTTTTGGTCATGCTATACAGCCTAATATAAATAAAGGACGATACTCATTTGATATGTTGGCTTTTGATGTCATTTTATTATGTTACTGTTTCTGTGGTGGCGGTTCTTTGCTTTTGGGGGTTTTTTTTACAAGTACAGCTCGTGGATATTCTTTCGATGCAGCTCTACACTTCTGTGTTGTTTATAGAACATTTTTCACAGGGGTGTAAGCTTTACAGATTCTGAGGAGTCTATGAACGGCCATCTAATCATACAAGTAGAATGACCGGCTAAGAGGACCTTAATATACTAACAAAAATTGCAATCATAGGCACTACATGGACCCTCCTCGCGCCCCCCTGCTCATTGTGTTTTGTGTATACTGGGCGATAGAAAGATAATAATTCCACCAAATGGCTGATCATAATTTTAAACTTGCAATTTGGATGTCTTGTTGTTAGATTATTTTGCCTCAGTATTGAAGCTAAGAACTCTTCATCACGTGGTACGCTCAGAAAGAACCACTATTCTTGCCGCTGTTACTAGTTGTGAACATAGCGAGATTTTACAAGACACTAAGTGGCTCTCGTAGGCCTTCTTGTTCTAAAAGGCAGTATGCTCTATTTTTCACATAGATTTTCAAATTTTATCAGCAAAGTGTGGGTGGTTTATAAGTAGGCTTTACTACAAGACAATGTAAATCGTAAGGTTTTGTTTTACTTTCTGGGAGCATGTAAGCGACATTCTGAGGATTGGTGAGAGTAATTGTAAAATTTCTTGAATCTGCCTAATAAATTCGATTTCAATTCAACAAATCGCCTGCACTTAAGAGGTCTATTCAGCCTATTATCCGTCCCAATGTCATTGCATAGTGTGTAACCTAGTATCTAATTTTTCTTGGGTTCATCATTAGAAATACTCCAATTTAAATAATGGTCTTAGTAGCTCTGTTGTGATTTTTCACTAGTTTGTGATACAAGTTTTATAACTTTATGACGGTGCTTTGTGCCTGATATAAGCGCCATAACATGATTTATACGACTAAGTTTATAAAAGTCATACTCTGTGTCACTAAAGAAACAAAATTGGCGTGTTCTGACTTAATGAAGCGTTCAATCTCTAATGGAAGTGTGTGTTCTTCATTCACAAAATGTTTGCTGGAGTTTGTGGTAGGAAATGAGTACATTCCAAAATTCGTTGATAACTACCTTTTGTTCAGTATTATTTTAGCTTATGGTAAATTATAAGTCGGGAAGCATTATTACTTATTAACATTTCTATTTTCTTCACGTTACATACGCATTTGGGGGAATTTAGATAAATCATTTAGAGGAGTAACTCATTACACGTTTTCTTATTAAAACTATTCCTTGTTTTGGGTCCTGTGTGAGATACAGGACAAATGAGTGCTCTACTATTTTGTTACAAGATTCCTGGTTTAATTGGTATATCTTAAGAGCCTTTTACTGACAAGAAATAAATTAATGTGTGTTTGACTATCATAATCTTAGTGGATACTCTCTAGATTAATTAAATTGATTTATTGAATGCTTTTCTCTACTTCAATATATGATGGATAATCATATTAAACATTCTCATCAAATTTTTTGTCTCTCTAGTTCCTCAAATCTCCGCTCTTCTGTTTATTCAATGTGAATGTTTTGTGGGGATAAAAAATTATGGTATTGATTCTTTCATTAATTCTTTCATTACGCATACAAGTAAAAAATACGGTTTACAACACGGAACGTGATCTTAAACAAATTTGCACATCAGATAGTGCACATAATAGAGGTATCACTATATCGTTAAGGAATATCGCCTAATGAGGAGAGTGTACAGGGTTCATGCCATCACAGGAAATCTTTTTGTGAGGTGCAATTAGGAATAAATTCTAGGAGAAAGTTTTTGGTTACTGTGCTATTTACCGTGACCTTCAATCCACTCAGACATGTTAGTCTCCTCTCGACTTCAGGGTGACGATTAATACGTATATATTGTCTTTATTTGTTTACACAGTTGTTGTGTTTACGATTTTCAGCACCTAACAATAGTGGGATATTTCAAGGCTTCCTTCTGGATATTTTTTTCAAAAGTGAATTTTTTGGAACGATCTTATCAATGATTGTTCTATTTTGTTGAGATTAACTGTGAGACATATGACATTCATAATCATGTTCTCTTAAAATGAAGACAGGTTTCCATCATATGATTTTATTCATCAGTCACGAGTAGCTCGCTGGATGGTTCAGAGACATTGATAATTAACTGCAGAGAAGATCTGGAACTTAGTTGTTTTTCATTTTTTCCATCCTTAAGGATCTGATCATAGAGTCACCTACTAGATTTTGGCACACATATCGGTAAGATATGTCACTCATACTTTTTCAGTTAGTTTGGGTTGCAGGACTACAGATCTGCAAATATTATAGTCTCCTCCGTTGTACATCACAGGAGATATTGTGGCATCTCTCTGCACCTTATATTTAGTGGAATTTCAACATAATATGACCCAGTGCGCCACGTTTGTGCAACCTTACATAACATTTGGCTTGATAGCTATCATCTTGGAATTTCAAGTGAATCAAGTATATTTGTCACTATTGACTTAGTTGTGTGCATTGAGTGTGTGATCTAATTATGGTGTCATTGTTTTAGAGATGTCTGGGGTACAGGTGAATGATCCTACTGGTTAATCAATTGTTGGCAAGCTTAATATCTTACATAATCACGGGCGTTTGATGTACTAGTATTGTACAGATTGTGAGTTATCAATTAAATAGTTTTGGACACAATATCTTTAGACTCAATCTACTGACATGCTAGCCATAGTCTAGTATCTGAATGCTACATTAAAGTGTTGTTGTATGCTGACTTTTTCTACTAATAGCACTCTCCGTATCTGAAGTATACATGTATCTCACAATATTTTATTAGTGTCATGTTAACAATTTTCATGGCATTTGCCATCAAGCTTTTTATTGTATGTCTTGACTCATTAGAAATGTTGCGGTCACCCATTCATAATATCATCATTAGCGGCTTTGTAAATGAAGGGCAGGCCTTTTGCTATTTTGCGCATCGCCTCATCCATACGCTCTTCTTGCTCTCTTGCAAGAAAATATCTCTTAAATGCATAGCGCTGTTAAACTTGCATCACATCAGGCCTGGGTGCCTGATTTAAGGTGTGACTAAGTCAGTTTCTAAACATAGTGAGCCTTGAACCACAGTCCCCTGTTGGCTTGGTGTGAGGAATTTCTCGTAGATTGTCCGCAGCGTGTATTTCCTTACCTCGCAATGAATCCTCCTGATACATCTGACCTCTTGTGTACCAAATTGTTTTCTCTGTTACCAACCTTGTCCTTTCGGTATGGAAGGACGCTATCATATGACAAACTAAGCACATTGTATCTTCCAATGCCTCTGTCGAATTATTGTATTGCACATCCTGTGTGCTTGTCAATGTCTGTGCATTGCTGTGTTTCTCGTATCATATCAAAGAGATCACGGAACACTCGCCTCGATGATGCATATTGCATTTTCGTAATTTGAAGTTTCTTGTATGTCACGCCGGTCTACGCAAATGACAGCAGCAGCCCCAGCACAGCAAAGGCAGCGCCCTCAGTGAGTTATTGCATACGCGTCCAAGTTTGAATCTATTGCTAGTACCTTACAGATTGCACTTTCCGCATAATTAGACGCAGGTAGATTCACGTCAGTTGAGAGACGCTAGAATCTAACATAGGTAGTGCATATTGAGCCTTCTATCGTCCAAATACGATATGCTGCGCTACTTTCAATTTTGCTTGCTTAATTCCATCAGGTATTTGGAATTTCAGCCTGTTCCAAAAATGTCAATCCACTCGGTGTTCGTCATCTATGCAGATTTTAGTGCCAAACTCCTGAATTTAGCTAGCCAGCGTTTACACTTGCATCGGCACCTACGATGCACTACAGGGGACCTACATTTCCTGAGCATTCATGTTGCCATAAAAGTATTGCATTTTGTTTGTCTATTCTTTTGATGTTATAATGCAAATTAGAGCTTTGAGTGGTCTGTGATTTGATGAATATCGTTAGTAGCGAGTATGTGCAACATCGCTTAAATTGTCCGAGTGCTTTGCGGTTGGTATACATGGTAACCTTGAGTGCAGGATGTGGTTGGCGCAGTGGTGGACTTTGGATGAGCACCTGCACTCTCCATGAAGCATAATGGCTCGTGTTTGTCCTCGATAATACTGGTTTTCTTAACTGAAATTTCCCTTCAATTTCGACGGCGTGCTGAAGGGAGGAACTCTCCCTTAGAACAGTTCTCAGTCTCTGTTGCTGGTCTCATTACTGTACGCAAGGTCGCGATCATGCCTAGTCAACTTTGGTTATCTCGGCTTGCAGGCAAGGCCACCACACGTCCCTTCAGGCATACAGACCTCTATGTTCCTCCCTCTGTTGGTACTGTCTGAGGTGAACCTTTATACTTGTGAATAAATATTTTTCCGAGGAAAGGTAAGGGACTTTTGGGCTGTTGTAAACCCATAAGAATTTACAGATCCTAAAGTTTGTAGACGAAACATATTGCGCAGTTTCGTGGACACATATTATGGAAATGACGATCCTTGTTTTTGTAATTTTACTCTTTTTCATAAGGGTCTTTTGTGACTGTTGTGATATGCTGGGCTCATAAGCACGTTGACTGGACGCTAAGTTGGCTGCTCCATCAGAGCTATATATTACAGTTCGTGTAGAAAGGAATTCTTCTGTTCTTTGCGGTTCGCTGAGTATGACTTAACTTTTCACTTCGCAAAGCTGATGCTGTTTAAGAATGGCATAGCTTTTTTTTCTATTTTGCATTGTGGTACCAGTGTAAGACACAGGGCTTTTATTACACTATTTACAGAACTCAATGCTTCGTCCATAATTGAGCAACACACCACATCTCTGATTCTCCCACTTTATATAATAGCTCATATGTTGTGTTTTCATCTCTCTCGAATAGCGCCAGTTTATACCATGGTACGAAGAGTTCATGTCGGGTATCTGTGATACGGAGACTCGAGGGCGGTCGGCTCGACTCCTGTGTAACCTTCTGGGCTTAATGGCTGAATGGATAACCTTTGACCAGTAGAGCAGAGTGCTGAAATCACTCTGTTTTTTAGCCACTTATGTTCTCCCAAGAGAAATATGGCTGGAGTTTCGCCTTCTCCTCCCACTTCTGCCTCCTTCTTTTCCTACCTCAACAGACATCTCCTCTCTATATGCTTGCATCCTCTCTTCTCTACTCTCCTCGTATCCTGTCTTTTTCTTTGCCAATTCCTTTGTTTTTCGCAGTCATCCCACCGTTCTCCAAGCACTAGAGCCTGGATTCCAACATCTGGCCTTTTGTGTCACTCAGTTGTTACGAACTAATGATTGCTGACTCCCCTCCTCGAATGGTGTTTTGCCCATTTCCTTACTTTTGTGAAAACGTTATTCGAAGAGACTGGGCCCGAAACTACCCTCTACTATTGGAACAAATAGATCGTAATCACACAACTAGCGCGATTGCTGAGTGGCACTCCTATTAGGTTTCGACTCCTGAATTCGAATTGGATTGTGTTATTTGGTAACCTTCTGCTCCTTGTCTCGTCCGTGCTCTCTCGCCTCCTCATGTTCTTGTGCTCTCCTTTACTGGCCGCTCTCGTGTCTCTCTCTACATCTCTCCTCTCTTCGATTCATCTCATCCTCTCTTCACGCGTTCTTTTCTATTGAGGGTTCTTTATATAAATACCCTTTTTTATTAATTTCTTTCCCTTACTAAGACCCATTTTCCTCAAGCTCTCGGGATTAGAGCACTGAAACATGTGCATCCTGACTCCCATGTTCACGTAGCATTAGGACAGAGATGTCAGTGAAGACCAAACTCTGCTAACAAACCCCACTCGCTCTCCTTTTGGATGAGCTAGCCATTTTCTGTTTAATTCTTGCTCCTACGTGGACGGAAGTCTTTTCTTGCCATTTGCGTTTCACTTTAATATTGCATAAGGTGTGTGGATTGATTGGAAAAACACTCTTCTGTGTTTTCGGACACTCGGTGAGAGTGACCGTATGAGTTTGAACAAACTTTCTACAATGAACTTGGGAAATACATCTGGTAAGGGATTGTTTTTTGTTGAGTGAACGGTATTCAAAACTAGGTGTTTCAAGGATTGAATAAACTTGTATCACCCTTATGTCTATCGATGGTTTGTCCATTTATTACGCGGGTCATTCCTAGTTGCCCGTTTTTGGAACCAACATCGGGGTGAAAGAAATGAGTCTTGCTGTTTCATGGGTTGAAGTCTACTGAATTGTTATCATGACAGGGGTCAGCATCAAACCTCATACTGATTCTACCTGCCAAAATGCATGTAAGAATCCTCTGACAACAAAGCCTGATTACACAGTATTACTGTGTTATATTGCTCCCTAAGTAGTCCTTTAGTTCACTACATTCCTTTCACTTTCTAAGGGGGGTGTAGGTATTTAACCTGATTTCCTGTGTTATTAGCCAGTTTCACCTCACCAATGACTTAGTTTTGTGTAACATTATCCAAAAAATGGAGGTTGTATATATTACATTCATTTAGAAGTACTGATGTGTCTCTCTCTCTTTGTGCCGTCGCCAACAACCATGTTCAGTGTCATATTTTAACATTCTGAAGAGAAAGTCTTGTTTTCTACCTTGCATAATTCTGACCTACTCCAGTGCTTGTGTTTTTCTCCTCCCAGTACAGTTTCCTACTCTGCTAGTTGATGTTTATACGATACTTCTGTCTCACGCTTCCAACCAGTGTTGTCGGTTGAATGACAAGAATGCTGGCTGTAGTGCGCACTCTGAATTGTGCCTCATTTTTTCTTTGTTGCGCATAGATCCTACAAGATCGAGGGAAATGCTTAACTTAATCAACTCGATCCTATTGGAGGAGGATGTATGAGTTGCTGTTACTTACTCCTTAGCTCTTGTTGTCCAGTAGCTCGCAGTTATATCGAGCCTTACACGGCGCTAAAATCTAATATCTCAACAATCACCCTTCCACTTTCTTATATTACGTGGGGCTTGCAATAGCGTTAGACCATATGGTTATGGTATCCTTATAAGACCGATATACCCGCCGGCGCCCGAATTGAAAGGTGCCTCCTTCCAAATACCGTCCCTGCTTGCAGTGCATTTCAGACTCTTGTTGGGGTAAACTGATTATACTATCCAATCTTAATACGCCTATATTTCTTAAGTGGTTCAGCAAAAAATAGTGTGAAAGTTTCAGGTTGTTAGGTGTATATAATAATGAGATTACCTGTCGCTCATGGAAATTCTCTCGCATGTAAACAAGGGCTCACTAAGCCTTTGTTAGTGATTTAGACCAAAAGGACCTTTGCTTCGATACGCAAAAATATGTGCTTCTAAAAAACAATATGAGACTGTTAGAGGAAAAACATAAGTGTGACACTGTTTAATTGTGATATATTGCATAATTGATTAATTTCTAATCTAATGTATAAAATATCTTAGTATTTAAATTGGTTAGCGGTCCTTTTTACGGATATGTTCGATTTATTTCACAACGTAATATCTCTAGCAGAAAATCAGTGCTCGGGGACGCTCGTTTACCAATTAGACAAATAATAGATTTTGTACGCGGTGCTGTGTGTCTTGTCACTCTCACTTGGAAAGATCCATTTCACTGATGCCGCTTTAAACCTCATTTTTTGGTGTGTCTTATCCTTCATTAGAGTGAGATCAGTCTTGACTCAGTACTCCAAGCATTGTAAGAACATTATTAGAATAGATTGCAAACATATTTTCGTTTCAATTTATACACGATTGTGTCTGCTCTCATAATCCCTGTTTAAGTACTCAGGTGACACATTGTTAAATCACATTTTCTCCAAGGAGATAAGGCGAATATCAATCACACTTATATAGCATTGTGATTTTGAGTAAAAATTGTGTTTCGTCCTCTTACTCCAAGGATATAGCTCCTCCCTTAAATCCAGAAAGTCATGTGAAACCAGTAGTGAGGTCTACTTTATGGTTGGGTTCAATTTCTTTTCTGACAAGCAAGTGGTTTTCTTCGAGTAACTCTACCCGGTGTTGGAAGACAGGTTACCAGTTTATTTAGGTTGATTTTGTAAGATTTTCCACCACAAGCAAAACAAAGGTTATCTTAAAAATATCAGTAGGGAGATCAGCATTTTAAAGAGAAGAGTGGACCGAAAGTTAAGCTTAATGGCATACTCTGAGACCAATATTAACCCAAAATCTGTTTAAAGAGTGCGCACCTCGTCCTCATGATCATCATTGCGGCAGTTTTGAAATTCCACCGTGGATCATTGTGATCTTTTATAGATAACCCTCCATTCAGCTGTATGTGAATGATTGCGGTCCAGATACGCTATATCAAAGGGTCATGCCTTCCCCTTACTCGGGGCCTCCATTTACTTCCCGTTACGGGACGGCCCTCAGTCTCCCGGGTTATCTGTGGGACCTCATCTTTTTCCCTTCTCATTGGAGGGCCTCGGCCCTCTATTTACCTTTTTTGCGGGGCCTACCCAATTCTCCTATACTGGGGACCTCTAAAGCCTTTCCCTGTGTGGCGTGCCTTTAGTATTCCCCATTTACTGGAGGGCATTCAGGCTCTCTCCTGTCTGGGCGTAGGGCGCACAAGACCTTGGCCCTATTATAAGGAGAGCCACAGATTACTCCCACTTCTTTTGATGGCGCCTCCAGATCCTTGCCTCTTACTCATAGTGGTTGACCACAGGCCTTTGCCCTATCTTGGTGGGCGAGTGCCTCCTCAGATATTGTGCCTTTTTTAGGAGGCCTAGTGCATGTGTGATCCTTTCCTCAGCACTATTCTTGGCCATGAAGAGGTGCGTTCGACTCCGGCTCCCTTTTTGATGCTAATCATCTCTCTCGCTTATGTTTCACCACCTCAGGATATGCAGACATCTAAAGTTGGATATATTAAGTGACAAACCGTCGTACAAAACGTATAGATACTCAGGAATTCAAAATGCTCAATTAGAGAGAGTGCCTATGCACTATCTCCTTCATACTAAAGCCTATTTTCATATTTAATATCACATTCTGCAAGGATTTTCGCTCATAAAAGTTAGTTTCTCTCGGCGATTTTTCCAACTGTTAAGTGTACAACCTGGGTTATCCGCTAAGTAATAAACCATTAGTAATATGTGTATATGTTTAAATATTAAGTCTCATCTACTCAGTCAGACAATAGGTAATCATGCATGAGTGTTTGTAATCTATCCAGATTCGTTTATTCTGGCGAGACATATCAATAAACAGTGGAGGTATTGTATTCGACTTAATTAGGAACCAAGAAAATATAACGAATTGGTGGTGTCTTATTTAATGAGTAGACCCATATCCTATGCATAGTGGCCACAGATCTTCACTCGTTACGGTCAGGGAATACAGATAATGTACGACGTCATAGCAACACTCAAGCCAAAGCGTTAAAAAGTCTCTACAAACTTCACATTTATTTGTTGTGCGCACCACTCGATATCTTCATTCTGCTACCCATTTGCGCGCAGAAGTCTACCAGATCAACTATGCAACCGCAAAGCTACGGGTTCCAATAGTGCTTGTAGTTTTACTGATACCCCGAGACACCACAAGAAAAGCAGATTTATAGGTTTTAAGCTATCGACTTGGGTTCATCAGCAATCAAAACTTTTACAAGTGCTAATTAAAGAGGGGATTATAAGTAGGTTTTTCTTTGTGGGAGGGTAAATTTATGTTTGATTTTGACTTAACGGTTATCTATTTACACTAGTGTATGGAAGCTTATGCCATGCATAAATAGACGAAATATATACATTGAACTTTTGATCAGTAATAAGTTATGATAAATTTTATGATACATTAGCTCGACTGTCAGTATCAATAGAGAAGTATGAAAAACAGTAGGGCTGAGTTGACATCTCATTGACATCAATGCTTTATTTTTTACAATATTAATTTGACTTTTTCTTTTTCTATTTCCAAGGAGTTTTATCTGAATTTGTTGTCATTGATTTGTAAAGATTCTTAGAAGACACTTCATCAGCCATATATATCAATCGTTTTTAGCATTCCCTCTCTT
>CAJDSM010052336.1:3413-13930 GCA_903981925.1 Ostrea lurida | reverse complement strand
GACCGTCAAGGCCCGTGGGCCTCTTGTTCTATATTGGCTTGTTACTTTGTAATTCAAAACATTTAATTTCAAATTTAAAAGATGGAAGTGTAAGGAAGGGGAACTTTTGTTTTGGAATTGTTTTGCGACTCTGAGCGTTGAATACTTCAGCTTTTCCGTCTTGCCGCAGGTGACACAGGGTTGCCATTATAAAGTGTTCTTATTCCATTTTGATGGATAATTTTACACTTACTCGACGAAGTTCCTTAATAGAAAATATTTCATATCTCTGAAATTTAAGATCAGAATTTTTTCAAAATCGAAAGGAAGGTGGCCTCAATAGATATTTGAACAGCCCTAAATGTTTGCACTCTCCTAAATTTATGAATTTGAAGGACTCATGTAAAGCTCAGCTGACAATATAATGGGGAAAATGTGAAAAATTCATTTCCTCTGCAAATTACCAAGGAGCCGACGACGGAGAAGACAAAAACCACTAGTTCAACGTGCCACAAAGCCCATTAGTCAACCTACCGCCAATATCTATGGTATATGAATTATATAAATACGACAAAAATCAAGACGACTCTGTTACCTTTCATTTCGAGGTTTCTGGGATATATATCGACATATAAGATATTAAGTGTAACTGAGTATTTATGGTAAAATGACGTTGAAATATCCAAACATAACATCAGCTCATTTGGGTCAACAGTCTTCGTTATAAAATTCGTGGAACATGGAGACCTCAGGTACGATATAGACAGCTTGTCCACTTTTGATCATTTCTTCTTATTTCTTGCCAGAGACACACCATGCCAAAATAGTCTTAGAAGATTGTTTGACAAGACAAGTTTGGTCTGGGGCATTAGCGCTTGATACATGAAAAATATGCAGAATTTGCTGTTTAACTCTTTCGAGAACAGATCGTTTAATCGTAGGTGAATCACCAGGACAGCTGGAGTTGGAAATGATTCAAGGAGATGGAGATTGTAAGGATCGAGGTCATGCCACCCCATTCTCTTTTTGGCGTGCAACTGAACTGCTGCTGGAAGACCAGATCGTTTTGATTGCCGTTTGACCAGGGTCTATGGTTGCGCCGCGGTAACAATGGCGTTTGGTGTTAGTGTGCTTCGAGTCATACTACCCATAATGTTCTGTGTCTCCGCACACAGACCCCTACCGTTTGACGCACAACTTAACCCCATTAAGGATATTCTACATCCACGATTACAGCGCGGCCTAATTACATAGCGCAATAAGTGTACATTTATCATCAGATATATATTTCATGAAATAAAAAGCACAGAATTTAAAAAATGAATCAATTTTGCAATGTGCGTATTTAACAAGTATGTAAACAAGAGGCCCATGGGCCACATCGCTTCACTCTGAGTGACCTTTGGCCCGTCGCGACTCTACTATCATGGAAGATTTAAGTAAACTGTTGTCCTTTTGGTCTTGAGAAGATTTTTATATATATATTCAAATGTAAAACTTTGATCCCCTATTGGGGCCCCATCGTACCCCGGGGTCATGATTTGGAACAAACTTAAATCTCCACTATACAGGAAGCTTCCATATAAATCTCAGCTTTCTGGCCCAGTGGTTCTTGAGAAGAAGATTTTTAAAGATTTTCTATATAATCATATGCAAAACTTTGATTCCCTATTGGGCGCCCATCGCCACCGGGGGTCATGATTTGTACAAACTTAAATCTCCTCTATATCAGAAAGCATCTCATATATTCTCAGCTTTCCTGGCCTAAGTGGTTCTTGAAGAAGAATTTTTTTAAAGATTTCTCTACTATAATCATATGTAAACCTTTGATCCCCTATTGGGCCTCCATACGTACCACCCGCGGGGTATGATTTGAACAAACTTGAATCTCACTATATCAGGAAGCTTCCATATAAATCTCATCTTTCCTGGCCTAGAGTGGTTGTCTTGAGAAGAAAGATTTTTAAAGAATTTCACTATTATAATCATATATAAAAACTTTGATCCCAATATGTGCCCCATCGTACCCCGGGGAAGTCATGATTTGAACAAACTTGAATCTCTCTAATATCAGGAAAGCTTTCCATATAAATTCAGCATTTCCTTGGCGCCAGTGGTTCTTGAGAGAAGATTTTTAAAGATTGTTCTCTATATAAGTATTGTAAAAACTTTGATCCCCAATTTGGCCTCATCGACCCGGGGCGCATGATTTGAACAAACTTGAATCTCCTCTATACATCAGGAAGCTTCCATATAAATTTCAGCTTTTCCTGGCCCGGTGGTTCTTGGAGAGAAGAATTTTTAAAATGAACACCACCTATTCTTTGCATTATTTCGTGATTATCTCCCCTTTGAAGGGGGCCTGGTCCTTCATTTGAACAAACTTGAAAGCCCCTTTACCCAAGGATGATGTGTACCAAGTTTGTTGAATTTTGGCCCAGCGGTTTTGAGAAGAAGTGCAAAATGTGAGCTTGAACGGACAGACGGACAGACAGACGGACAGACGGGACGGACAGACGACGGACAAAAGGCGATCAGAATACGCTCACTTCGAACCTTCGGTTCAGGTGAGCTAAAAATAGAAGGAAAACTTTAATAGAACATTTTATTATTTACAAATAGGATGCATTGTTTCGTTTGAAAGAAAACATCGACGCTAACTGTGACGTCACAACACTCAATTGACGTCGACTGACGTTGTATTCCTCGTGTTAAACGTAAAGATATTCGCGGAAATTTCCAATCCCACAATGCCTACATGGAAGAGGTTATAATCGCTAACAAGGTCATTATAGCGACCGTAGAATTTCCGAAATGATGACTTTAAACGACATTCGTTATAACCCTGCTACATCACTTTTTTGTTAGTAGTTGTCCTCGCTGTAAAAAGTCCTCATACGCATGGTATGATCTTGTGTATCGAATCAACTGGGAGACATACACATCATAAGCAGGTGATAGTGGTGCATTACTACATAGAAAAGGAAAGTTGACGATTGCAAAGTCAAAATCATCACGCATATCATATATGTAGTTGTCAGTCTGCCATTATAGTCAATATTAAGTAAAATATCCAAATATGAAGCAGAACTTTCAGATTCTGTGGTGTCCTTTATTTCGAGTTCGTCAGGATATATCAAATGGACATAATTATAAAAATTTTGATTGCTAATTGATAAGACATCATCTATTTACCTATATGTAAGGTTGAAGTACACGGCAAGTTTTTTTGTTTTTATCCCGTAACAGTTTTTGAACAAATTCGACTTCGTATGAATAAGGGGGCACAATTAGTGCCCATAGGAATACCAACAGATTGTTTGAAGACACATCAGTTGCACATAGATTTGATTAAAATTTCTAATTTGAACCTGCAAACTAAATAATATGCTTTCCAACCTTTTTCCATATTCCTTTAAAGGGTATAACAAACGTTAGTACTTGTAGTTCTACAAGCAATCTAATTTGAGGATTACTATGAAAATTGTGTCAATAACACATTAGTAAAAACAAAGATAAGGAACAGTGATCAATCTCGCAAGTCCCCAATAGAATACAAAAACAAGAGTTGGGCAAACAGGGACCCCTGGTCACACCAGAGGTTGGATCAGGTGCCTAGAAGGAGTAAGCATTCCCTGTTGACCGGTCACTCCCGCCGTGTGCCCATTGTCTTGGTCAGATAAACGGAGTAATCCGTAATAAAATCAGTGCATGAAAACTGGCTTAACAATTGCTATGAAACGCATCAGACAAAATTTCACCCATTAGCAGGCAATACTGATAGACTAAATCGTTGTAACGACCATA
Organism: Ostrea lurida; assembly: GCA_903981925.1. Taxonomy (NCBI): domain Eukaryota; kingdom Metazoa; phylum Mollusca; class Bivalvia; order Ostreida; family Ostreidae; genus Ostrea; species Ostrea lurida. Next base: position 10,144 of record CAJDSM010052336.1, on the reverse strand, counting down.
GAATTTGCGAAATGCTGCCTTTAAACGTGACTGTTGAAACCCCTGTAAAAACAACTTGTTTGTAAGTGGCCTGCTTCGATTCAAAAACTGATCATACGAAGAACAAGCTCATGAAGATTGCATATCGAATAAGTTGAGAGACATACCCACCATATGTAATCAAGTATCGAAGAAAAGTTCACAGCTCGTCTAGAAAGCAGTCAGGAGTCAAATTAAACATTGTTGACCGACAGGCAGACGAAGGTTTTATTAACTTGTATTAGATATACAGCGAATCCATGATTGTAGCTGATTTCTCATTGCAACCTTGTTTTTTTTTCATTCATTTTGTTTGTACATTGTAAACATTATAAATAATTGCAATTTTATCCTATATATTATTTTCACCTTTTTATCCAATTAGGCAATTCTTTAACTTCATGAAATTTGTATCGCAGCAATGTGTTTCAAAATTTTAAAAAATATGAAAAAAGGACTACAATTTAAAAAATTACGTAATTAGTTTTAAAATCTTAATAATTATACCGTAAAATGTAGTTTTTGGATTCTAAAAAAGAACGGACGAGTGATGAATATTAACTTATATCGTTAATTAACGATCTAGTTTGCTGGTATAGCCTGCGATTGGGTAAAATGCTGTCTGGCATGTTTCATAGCAATCACTTAGCTGTTTTATACGTTGATTTTGACAATGTATTACTCAGTCTACTTGGTTAAGGCAATGGGCGCACAGCGGATGGAACCGGTCAACAATGGATGCTTACTCCTCCTGGGCACCTGTTCCCACCTCTGGTATGTCCTGGAATTCGTGTTTGCCCAATTCTTCTTTTGTATTCTATTTGGGACTTACGAGATTGATCACTGCATGTTCGTTATCTTTGCCTTTTCACGAGGATTCACTTTCAATGAATAAAATGTCGACATAGCACTACGCAATGAGTATAATCAATATTACCATTAGTATTACTCATGTGATTCAGTATTATCATCAATATTTTCTCGAGTTTAGATGGTCTCTAAAGTGATACTTTTGACAACCTCTGTATTGATGATCCATATTTCAAAAGCTGAACAAACCGGAAGCTGTAATGACATATTGCATGGTTTCTGTCTGGAAACTTGTCGTCTGCTATCGGACTTATCGACTTGATGCTCTGAGGAGGGAATTCAAAAGCTTCAGAGATACTATGGAGCGATCTATGAAAAAATTCAAAGAGAAAGCGGAATCGGATTTAATTATCTTAGGTATGGACCTCTTCGTTTTAAAAACATACACTTGTAACACACACACACACACATCTATGAAAACTACTTTAAAGTATATTTGCACATACATGCACAATTCGTATGTACATATCCCATTATATTACCGCGTTAAACCTGAAATGTAAGCGTAGGTAGTGATTGCTCCTTCGCTAAACACTCAGCATTTAGAAATAAGAGTCATTGCTGTTTTGGATGTGACCGTAAAAACGAAAGTCCACTATCGAGGCTAAAGAACCCTTGCCGTCGCGGCCGGAAGAGCTAAACATTGTTCTATATTTGTGTTTGTCCATCTATAACGTGTCAAAATGAGTAAAAATTCGCGTTCTGACGAGAATAAGAAACTTTGAAATCGAACAACAAATTCCATTAAGAGTTAAAAAAAAAAGGAGAATGCATTATTTGATAAGAAAAACCAATTGAATATAAAGATTCAGTATAGTCCATATGATAAATTCCAGCACATTAACTTCGTAGGATTGATTTGATGAACGTTATATAAATATAAAGGAATAAGATTTGAATGGATATACCGTCTAATTTCTTTTCTTTTCTTCGATCAAGATTGGCGTTTTTAGTGAAAATACCAAGACAAAAAATACCATGATGATAACTGCGAATATTTTGTTACGTTATTTTTCCTTTTCAAAACAAATAGGCGAAGGTAACATCGTGTTAAACGTAATCATAATCCAAAAAAAACATATACAAAATCGAGTGTAGGGCAACAAGGACCTCCGACAAAAGCGAACGTATGATCAGGTGCCATGGAGGAGTGAGCATCCTCTGCTGACCGGTCACACCCGCCGTGAACCCGTAGTCGAAATAAAGTAAACGGGATTGCCCGTAGTCAAATCTAGTAGGAAAAAGAAGACTAAAGCGTTCTTTTACATTTGACTGGTTATTTGAAGGAATACCATTTCCCTTTCGACTATTTTGATCAGCTGAAAACACGACATAATTTGATGTTTTAAAATTATTAAGATTTAACCACTCAGGGTTAAATCCATTTATCAAAGGAAATCATGATTTCATTTTGTGTTAATTTTGTACCCCCTGCGGCGCCTGACTTTGCTGCATTAGCAAGACGTTCCGGGTTTTAGTGCAGCCTCTACCCGTTGCTGTCGGGATATTAGCTTATCCTATGACGTCATATCGCATGATATACATGTAGTCAATTGGTTGAATGACTTTGACTTGGAGTTGTTCACAGATAGTGCGGGCAATGCTAGCTTAGGATGTGGGGCAGTATTTGGTACTCATTGGGCATGTTTTGCTTGGCCATACCAAAGGAAGGGGTCAGACATTTTTTCGGACATAACATTTTTGGAGCTGGTCCCCATCACCATGGCTTTTGAGGTTTGGGGTAGTAGTTAGTCAAATAAACGCGTCGTCATACATACTGATAACGCAGCCTTGGCTTCAATTCTTAACTTAAAAACATCCAAGTCAAAGAGAGTAATGCATTTGCTTAGGAGATTGGTTCTCCAGGGTTTGTTGCTGAACATTGAATTTAAGATCAAGCATATTTCAGATAATATTAAAGCAGATTCTCTCTCTTCGGGACAGCAATGGAATCGATATTCAGGGACAGTTTCCCGAGGCAGCATGCACAACCGATCTCAAATTCCCATCATATCCCAAGAGCTGCTAAGCTTTGCTTTGTACAAAAAGGCGAAGTTAACATTGTGTCAAACGTAATCATAATCAAAAAAAAAACAACATATAAAAAATCGAGTGTAGGGCAACACGGACCTCCGACAAAAGCGAAGGTACATGTAGGATCAGGTGCCATGGAGGAGTAAGCATCCTCTGCTGACCGGTTACACCCGCTGACAATACCAGAAAACTGTATGACACAGCAGTTAAGACATTTGATTCCTTCTATCACATCTATAGTCAAAAGCAAGCCTGGCCCCCATCCCTCGAAAATTTGGTTGCTTTTGTGTTGTATCTATCTATATAAAGAAATTTTCACCCAACAAAGTCAAGTCTTATATTTCGGGCATTTCTTATTACAACAAATTACATGGCCTTCCTGACACCACACAGTCAGTTTTACTCAAAAAAGTCCTGCTGGGTCTTAGTCGTAGCAACCTACACAGTGACAATAGAAAAACAATCACCTTGGATATTGTAAGTGCCATGGCTCAGGTACTACCAAGCATATGCCAGTCACATTATGAATCTTCACTATTCACAACCATATTTGTCACGGCCGTTTTCGGGTTTTTCGAAATGAGCGAGTTAGTCCAGAGCAGTAAACGTGATGCTAGCCATGCAATCCAAGTTCAAGATGTTATATATTTACCGCATAGCAACACTTATTAAAAATTCTGGCTACAAATCAAAGACTGACAGGAGGGAAAATGGTAGTAATTCATTTGACACCTACTCAAAAGACCATTTGTCCTGTCTTTTTCATTAGGTATATTTACAGCTAAGGCCTGCTTGTAGGGGATCTTTTATTTTTCACTTGTCAGGGAGCCCCTGACTAGATATCAGTTGCAATTCCGTTTTCAATATGTCAATGCAGCAGTTAGGGTAAAGACACTAGTGTGTACAAAACGCACTCATTCCGTATAGGTGCAGCCTCAGATGCTTGGGCATCAGGGGCGAGTGAGCAATTTATTGCTACACAAGGTAGATGGAAATCTATTTTAGATCATAGTAGAATCTGGATTGTTGGGTCATCCATTGTTAAGCACGAATTTTGTCATGCAAGAAAGTCTCCTCTTGCTACCAACCTGCAGTTAGATAGGCACAAGGCGTCCATTTTCTGGCAAGGACAAGGGGGCATGAGGTGGGAGCAAGTTTATAAAAAAAGTTTATAAAAAAGTTAAAAGGTTATTGAAGTTGGAAGACCCACCCAAAAATTAGTTTTACATTGTGGGGGCAATGATACCCCAATGCAAGGGGGGGGGGATCTATTCAGCTGATATTCAATAATATTATAATAAAAACCTTGCAACGACTTATTAAAATGTTGCCATTTACTACACTAGTCTGGTCCCAGATTTTGCCTCGGGGTGAATGGAGGGGTGAGAGGAATCATGTGGCGTTAGAAAAAGTAAGGAATCGGACGAATAGGGCCACTGCATCTTTTCTAAAGAGGTCTGGGGAAAAGTACATCAGATACCCCGAACTATGCTCGTATAGTCCAGGTCTGTTCTCATCAGACAAATGCACCTCTCCAACCTTGAGAATGATTTATTTTTGCACAGGTTACAGCAGGTTTTGCAAACATTTTTGTCTGACCCAATTGTGTTTGTGTCTCCCAAAATCGGGTAAGAAGGGCCATGGCTGCGCTGTGACTAATTGGGTCATAGATTGTCACACTTTACATTTGATATTTTGTTTTTCACCTAGTCCAGGAAATGCAATTTGCGTCATTCTCTTGTTCAATACATAGGCCAGATGATTATGTTGTGTACTTTGCTTGCTTCAATTTTAACAAAATTATTAAACCCCTGTGATATTACATTCTTACATTTGACTGGTTATTTGAAGGAAAACCATTCCCTTTCGACTATTTTGATCAGCTGAAACACGACATAATTTGATGTTCTAAACTTATTTCCAAAGGTTGGAAATACCTACGTTTTATTTTGTTATTCATGTAACAATAACGGAAGCCAATACCTTTCATAACTATAAGATTAGTTCTGAGAAAAATGTACAGTATTTGTAAAAATGAAGAAAACTATAATATTCTTACAAAAAAAAAAAAAAAAAAAAAAAAAAAAAAAAAAAAAAAACCTGAAGTATAAATTAATTTGGTACGATACCTTTAGGAATTCGTTGCAATCACATAACTACATCTTGCTTTAAAAGGTCCACTGAAGTCGAACATAGATCATTTGATTCTAGTTTAGAATATAAACTATACGGTACCAATTTTTATGCACCAGATGCGCATTTCGACAAATTATGTCTCTTCAGTGGCTTTGTACGATACAGGCAGAAGAACAAAGAGTGTCGTCTACACAAGATGGGGAAAGAAGACATGTCCCTCCAAAGCTGAGCTCGTTCTCTCTGGTATGTGTACATAAGAATGTACATAAGAAACATTTTTATTTCGTTATCAGCAAAATCACATTTTCTCCAAAAATGCACAAACAAAATCGCCATGGGAATTTTCTTTCTTTGAACAGGATTTACAAGTGGGTCATATCATGGTCACCGGGGAGCGGCTGTTGAGCCCCTTTGTTTACCGCGGGATCCAGAATGGGGCGGATACAAAGACGGATCTGACGCGGCTAGAGCTTCCATATATGGCGCAGAATACGAAACCAACAATTTTGTGGCAGGCAATATGAACAAACTCCATGACCATGATGTGCCTTGTGCTGTCTGCTTGGTTCACGATAAATCTGTTCTCAGAGTATTTCCAGGTATTACTTATTGTTTCTTCCCATCTTTCCGTACTCTAAGCATTTCAAACTCTTAGTCCAATCCTATATAGATTTTACGTTTGATGAACAGTTGTTGTGAGGCAGTAATAGACATTTTGTACAAACCTATAGTCATTCCTAACTGTTCTTTTTCAATGTTAAAGCTAGGAAAACATGTTATAAAGGTTGGACATTGGAATGGCAGGGTACCATAATCATGCTGCAGCCACTACGTACACGTGTATGGATAGGAACCCCGATACTATTATTGGGGGTCATTCTGGTCACGATGGCTACCTGTTCTATCCCGTTGAGGCAATATGTGGCCCGTTGAAATGTCCACCATATGTAAACGGGCGGGAAATTGTATGCGCTGTCTGCTCCAAGGCATAGAACCGTCAGAGTTTACAATGTGAATGTTTGAAAAAGCAATAAAGAAAATAGTTTCAGAATCAATAGCCGTGTGATTTTTTTAAAATTGATAATGAATGATAACTACATTTTCTATTTCGTTGAAGTATCTATTTTTGTTTGATCGTATTGCTGACAATGCTTCTAAAACAACAATGTACACGTACGTAGTAATCTCTGCAAATATTTGACAAAATTCATTATTATCACCGATTCCTGTTCAATAAACACATAACCACTATACCGAATGTATTGGCGATCTTGGCTGCGGTGATGTTTGGAGACTACCACAGAACCGTCCCCTCAACAATCAATCAATCAAATGTGACGGCCCCAAGCGGGCAAATTGAGCACTGCAGTCTGGGTAAACGCAAGTGCACAAATGTCACCAATACAAATTCAATTAATGAGTCAGTCAATCATTCAATCAATAAAATCAATCAATCAACAAGCATTCTGAGAGTATTGCATAAGCTACACATGTCCCCTACCGGCACCACAATTAATTGACTGATGTTATAAATCAGAGAGTGCAATGCTGTGTGACCTGACCTTGAACTAAAACATAGGTATACATGCCAATATCATTTTAGTTTGATGTTTCGTTGTTCAAAGGAGTAGGCCCACGAAGGGTGGAAATCGGCCCTGTAATAAAATTTAAAA
>CAJDSM010052327.1:0-11323 GCA_903981925.1 Ostrea lurida | reverse complement strand
TAATTTTTTCTGGTATGTTAGCGGACACACAGCTATTTTTATTTTTGGCCTTTTGAACATGTTTATACATCATGTATCATTCTTCAATTATAATAGAAAAATTGTCAGTACAGTTTTGAATTCACTGAATGACAGCGCTACATCACCAAAAGTTAAACCCTCATTCTTTTTTCGCAACTGTGTTTGGTGATGTTGACACAAAGCCAAGTTCCTCATTTACAGCAGCGTACACACACATCTGTAATGTCCCCAACAGGTACTGCTACAACATGGTTAGATGGTGGTTTAAGTGGTACCAGATGGCTGCTGGCAGATCTCTCTTGGTTCCGTAGTGTTTTTTGTGATTTGTCCATGGGGTTGATCAAAGCAAAAACATGCAGTTCATCATTAACTTTCACTTTCACAAAAGTTTTCACTTTTCCAAAATTTGCTCCATACTGTACGATGGCATTGTTCCTTCTTTGGGTAGACTTGTATTCAGAGCTTTGCACAATGTGATGTCCTGTGTAGAGTCGCTTAAATGCGAGTACAGAGTTGAAATGTCCCACAATGTTGAAGACTGCTTCCTCTTCCTCGATAGAGATTTCCCTGTTGTGGAAAGCCCCCACAATATAAACACCCTCCCCAACACATTCGTTTATCTTTTGAGGCTTCTTCTCCATCATCCTTGAATACAGATCTTTTTCGCTGGTACCGTGCTGCAAGGACTTGGCCAAAATGGGCAGGCTTTGATGAACATTGACGGCGAATGCAATTTGGGTTTCAATATGTTGTGTTCCGTGGAAAAGTCGACGTAACTGACCATTGAAGTCTTCGAAATAGAAGCAAGATGATGCCCATAATGGTCCAAGGTCTAGAACTTTATCAGTCATATGAAGGAGAAGGTGGACATTTGAGGTTGAATATCTATCCCCATACAAAACCGGAACGTTTAGTACAAATTCCATCAGCATTTGTCTGCAGTGGTGTATGTTGTCGGACGAGATCTTTTCCTGAAGAAGAATGTACACAGAGAAGACTAGGAGCGAAAAATGATTAAACTCTTCCTGTGGCAAGATGTCATAGAGACATGGAAGTCCATAATACAACAGAAAATTCTTCAGTTCAGCTGCCTTATAGTGGGCCACCTCAGCTAACGATCTTGGTAAACGGGTAATGAAACTGGGTGGTTTGATTTTCAGAAGTCGCTGGTCCACTTGACTGATTTTGGATGATATGCTGAATATACTGCTCCTATGCGACTTGTCAAACCACAATGTCAACAGCATTTTGACAACTCCGAGGAGGACACAATGCATGTAATCGATTCCCACTCCTCGAATCACATCAAAGTTTGGTAGATACGAAAACCAGGATAGTCCTTTCACACCAAGAACAGTCCGAGCTCTACCATTGGCTTTGATCTGTTCCGCCTCTTCCCCATTCCTGGTAAAAGAATCATGTGTCCGCAACTCGTGATGACCAGTCATGGAATCCTTATTAAAAGGATACACAAGAGTATGGCCTCTCTCACTGGTCTGGACAGTCACACCTGGAGCCTTGCAGTATGGACAGCCATAAAATCCATTAAACTGTGTCATGTTTTGGAACAAACATCTAGCTGGAGAGTCGAAAACTCCGTTCAGCAAAATGCCTCGTATCGTCAAATCCTTCAGCTGTAGGCCTAAAACAGAGAATGTATAATATAAATACATATTAAATAATAGGTGTTTATTTTCAATTTGAATAATCATGAATGCAAAATGCAATTTTTTTTTTTTTTTTTAAGGTTTCAATTTGGTATTTGTTAGGTATGAATGATATTTTTGTTCACTTTTTTTTTAAAGCCATTTGTTTTTATTGCCACTGTCAAACAATGGGTATAATGGAAAAGTAAGAATGAAAATGTAAAACAATGAATTTAAAGGTAACCCTTAAGATGCATTTATTTCTGAAAAAGTTTCATTTTCCATGTAAAATTATTGCTAAATGTTCTCAATTGAATGTCAAATTTAGTAGATAATTATTTTGTGTACAATTTGTGATTTGTATGTAAACAAATGAAAAATTGAAAAGTCCTGATGGTCATACCTGACTGTTCAAGGTCATGAAGACTCTGTGCAAATGGTCTGAGGAAGGTACAGAAATCTGGTTTACTGTAGCCGAACCATAATCCTCCAAAAATACGATTCCTCCTTGAAAATCTGAAAAATGGATAAGTAAAATAATCCTGATAATCTAATTGCATATTTTCATAGTTTGCCAACATTAAAGTTGCTTTATGTCTTTCATTTTCATTTCAAATAAATATACACTAGGCTGAGTATTAAGTTCAATACCTTTGATGAGGTGGGAGTTCATTTATGATGAAATAGATTGGCCATATACTAAAACTAGATGAATGGAACAACGACACTCCATCTGTATTCATCTGTAATGACACATGAAGCTCTCCCTGTTTAGCAGTGTGTCCATGAAAGTATCCATCCTTTCCAAATCTCTCTTTGTAAAGCCTTCCATCCATGATATCTCGAAGCATTCCATCGTCAACCCTGTTTGCAGAGGCTTTGTAATTTCTGACTTGTTTCACCAATTCTTCATCTAATGTGAGAAAAATAAAACAATGTGACATACTATAACTATATATTTCATACAGGGTGCGTTTACTATTTGGAGGCCTTTAGTTATCTTGTTTCATTTCGATAAAAACTAGTCTGAAGTAAAGTTTGTTTCTGGAGGCAAAAACATGTCTCCCCTCGTGCTGTCAGATGAGTAGTTTCAAAGGAGTTGAGAATTTCCCACAAAAACTAGATGATCAAAATTTCCTGGTAATATGCACAACTGCACATGATGTCCTTGCTACATATCAAGTTTCTTCAAACTCGAATCAGGGGTTTCAGAGGAGTTGCACTGACAAGGTTATTCATGAGGATTTTAGGCAAATTTCCAAGTTCAAACCACAAAATTCCAGAGGATCAAAATCTTCGCTGGTAATATGCACAACTACATATGAATTTCCTTAAAACCGGATCAGTTATCTCCGCCAAGGCAGTAATCGCGTAGCACAAAACTTTTGTGACGTGAACAGACAGACCAAAAGGGGGGGGGGGGGGAGGGAGAGAGACATAATTCATATCATGGATTGCAGTACCATGATGATTGTAGTCATTTAATATAAGCTAAATGATATACAGAATGCTAAAAAAAATTTTTACAGTACATTAAAACTTTTTTTTTACAGTACATTAAAACAATGTTGGGGGAATTATCGTAAATGAGATTACCTGCAAAAAGTGAAGACAACTGGGACACAATGGGTATAACCAAGAAATAAGAGGTTGAATTCTTCTTGGATTTGGCATGACAGTTGTGGCAGATGTCCTTCTTTTCCTCTCCATGGTAAATGGAACAGTTTTCACAATAATAGTGGAACTGTAGAGGAGATTTGCAATTTCGGAAAAAGTTCATAAATGTCTTGAGGTTATTCTGGCACAGGTTTGGTGTTAGGCAATGCAACTCTATAAGTACCAACAAATCTGCTATGGCATCCCCAGTCAACGAGTGTCTCATCGCATAAGATATGAGCAGGATCATGCTTGTGGCCAGGGTTATGGTAGCACCACTGTACAGTGGATGGTCAGCATCATCGGAATTTCCTAAAATGAAATAAGTTAAATCATAAATTCTAAATAAGGGCTATTCCAATAAAAAATATGAGGTACCTCAGGAAGACACTTTAAAATTTGAGCGACCACCCATGGCAGTATTTTTAGATAATATTAGAGTGACGATCCTTAGTAATATTGTAACTAAAACCGTCATGATGAATTATATTATTTCTGGAATAGTCAGCGACAATCGATGTCCAATATGGCCATGTCCTAGTACACAGGAACCCCATCTATGGGGGTGATATTCACAATTTTGGTAGAGCATTACTTATTACTAGTATATAGTCACTTTATTACAAGTCTGCTAGATGCCCAGGAGTATGGAGAAGATTTTAAAAGAATACCATCAATTTTACAATTTACACCTCAAAATTAAAGGGGCATGGTCACGTTCTGAGCTAAAAATGTTCAAATTTTAGATTTCCATTTTAAATGTTTACAATGCTCACTTAGGGTATTTCTAATAATCAGCAAAAATTTGAATGTCGTTTGATGAGTTGCAAGTGAAATACAGCACTTACAATTCTTCACTATGTAAACAAGGCTCGAGTCATGTTCTTGTTTACCTATATTCAGGATTCCAACTTCGTCAGAATATGTTACGGACCAAGTGGGCCGCTAACTAAGATAACATTTGAGCCCACATGAAATTATAGTCGCCCACAGAAAAAAGAAACATCAGGTCACATTGTTATAATGTTCAGAGACTTGGCTACCCTACATCCCCGAATTCAAGGAGCTGATGATCTTTCCAGATACGACTCCATAACAGGTTTCTTCAAACCACATAATTCTATCGATCGTGTATGCAGTTTTGATAGTTCATGTTTCACGATACTATCAAGAATGTGACTTTGACAACTTGTTGTAAATATCGAATCTTTCGTGTTGTGATTTAATTGTAAACACGTAAGGCACATATATACATCATAATGTACGTCCCCTTTCGCTATTTTCTAGTCAAGCCTGCATTCTTTCCAGACATTTTTTTCTTTGATGCATAACCCTTCAAGTTTTCTTTGCGTTCTTTTGGCGAAACTATCGTATGTTAGGGGGGGGGGGGGACTTGCACGTTTGAAACGCCACATGAATATAAACTGGTTCCCGGACGACATGTGCTATGAGCCTTATATAGAAGTGGGACACCAGTTTATAGGGCTTGATCAAGCAAAAATATGGTCGCCATGTGGGTGACGATAAGGAAAATATAGGCGCCCACAAGTAAGAACAGTCGCCAATGCGAGTGGGCGAGCGGTAATTTGTACACTGATATTGAATATGCTAGTATATAGGTTCCGTTTAAAGCGGAATTCATTCTGAACACAATTAAACAGTTCCTAGTGATTCTCACATTCTCATTTTGTTTTAAACATGGTATTTCTGTGAAGCAATCTTTATGTAAACAAAAAACAAGACTCGAGCCTTGTTTACATAGTGAAGAATGTAAGTGCTGTATCTCACTTGTAACTCAACAAATGACGTTCAAAATTTTTTTTCTGACCATTACAAATATCCTAAGTGACATTGTAAACAAATAAAAATGGAAATCTAAAAATGTCTGGATGGTGGGTGTAACTTTTTATTTATTAATTAATATTTTTTTTTATACAAATTACTTGTCTCCTTCCGAAACAGATGCAACATACCAAATTTGTTGAACATTGGCTAAGTAGTTTTTGATAAGAAGTTGTTGACAGACGACAATACGAAGGACGCAGACCAATGGCAATAGGTCACCTGAGTGACTTTGAGCTAAAAAAAAAAGCATTAATACCTTCATCACAACTGTCACTCATTTCATTGTCTAAGTGGTCTTCAGGTTCAAAATCTTCATCAGTAATTGTTTCTGTTGCTGTTGTTTCTTCCTCGGCCTGATGTATGTTAAGCAAATCCTAAAAATAAGGCAATTCATAATGAGATTTCAACCCAATTACATTTCAAGTAGCATAATCTGTATCTTTTTTTTTTTAAATTCTTTAAGGAAATGAAATAAAATGTGAACCACGAAATCTGCTCTGTCAAATTGTTAACAAGCGAGATATTAGCCTCGAAATACAACATGACAGTTCTATAAATAATGGAGAAGATAAACGTCATGGTCACTAATCTCTTTACTTGGAAGTAGAATTCAAAATCACCACGCTGAAATGTTTGTAGTAATTAGCTTATATTCGAAATATTTCTGAACTGTGAATGCAAAAATTTATTATTAGATATCACAAGCATACTTATGATATGCTATTTTAATACGTATGCTATTGTTAACACAGAGAAAAAGGCAATGCGTATACATCGCAAAACAATAATACTGTACTGGCTTTTTTCTGCTGTTGAAACATGCCCTGAGTGGGGTCTGAATTTGAATGTAAGCATAAAGAACAATTGAATTTAACAATCATTGTTCGTTATACCCAATGAGAGGTAGACTTTTTTTCATGATAGAAATACCAACATGTCCTCATATGTGTATTAAAGTGTCCGTTTATTTTTGAGAATTGTGACATGTTAGCGCAAATTCGGATTTAATTTGTAGGAAAATCACCGAAAAAATACGGCAATGAAACGGGGGTCTAGTTTGCAAGCACCTGTTGCATATAAACTAATATTGAAACCCAGTTCTCAGAATGATATCTGGTGAAATCCAATGCATACTGGAAAGTAGATAGAATGTTCTATCATTAAAATGACCCACTTTAACCACACGTGCATGTGTAGAAAAATAATAATTAAAAAAAAAAAATCAGACACATGCCCCCTAGTAAAAATACACAACGTAGTTCTGATATGGGGTGTCTTGATTTTTTTTTTACAACTTGTCAAGCCTCTGTGGTTTAAATGAGCGTAGCCTGGTCACAGTAAAATTTTTATTTTTAATTTTGAAGAATCCCGGGCTTGCCGATTTAAAATGCGAAAATCTTGCGAGTTTGCAATGTGAGTGAACATGTAAATAATCTTTTGCACCAATTACATACGGTATTCTATTGGTATGATGGAAGTGTAAAAAGGTATCACTTTATTATCATAAACTGACCTGGTTATCAAATGCTTCTCTGTGAAAAGAATCTACGTAATTGGCGGGATCATCGTCAGAGACAAGTCGGCACTGGTAGGACATTGGTTGGACCTCGCTGCATTCCTCAGATGCGATTTCATCTTTCCTCAATCGCCAATCCGACACTTTCGGTACTGGAATCGACTTGTCTGCTAGATAAACTTTATACCGTCCACGCTTCTGAGGATTCATTGTCGACTTTAATAATGGCGCTTTCCTCGATAAAACCGGATGTTACAACCGGAAGTGATTTACAAGAAATTTTAAAATTCTTATACGAGAGTTAAACTAGGCAGTGGGCATTTAAGACATCCTTTAATAAATAAAAAAAAAACTATAAAGAAATATTAGTAATAAATAATAATTTTTAATTGCTTTTAGGTTTTTTTTTTAAATCCCGAGGCTACTAAATTCTGTTCGCTGATTGGTGAAAACTATATGCGGGAAAAACTCGCATTTTCATTGGCTCAGGAATTCATTTTGAATCAGAGAGACGCATCGCTATTTTATTAAAAGAAAGATGCATGCTCTTGTGGAGTGGACGGATGAAGACAAGGTTAGCACCATTAGCCTTACTCGAGTGAAAGAGCCACGGAAAAACTTTGAAGAGTATGTTGTGGGTGAAGAGGTTAGAGCAACTTGCCATGGGTTTCCTGGAATCCATTCTGCAAAACTTTTGGCCATCAAAGGTTTGTGGATGTCAAAACTTTTAATTCCTGATTTAATTATGACGTTATCGAAACTGCGTATTTCTCATCAAAAGTATAATTTAAATGTATTCTTCGTACGAACAACATATAGTCACATGTGTAAGCACTTTTTTCAATGTTATATCGTTTACATAGGGCTTATATATTTTATTAGAATCAACTACAGAGGGTAAGAGGGAATTGGAGAAAATGGCAGAGGAATACATTGCTGCAAAAAACCAAACACAGAATAGTAAGTAACTGGTTTGAATGTTAATTATTAATTTGAAATTGTGGACCCCTATATCAACTACATACATGTGGACATTATTTAATTTATGATTTTTTTGATTACCTTGGTTGTTATTCTTGTTATTGTGTTGATGACTATATGCCAATGTATGATGGTGCTGTCAATAAATAATTCATTTTTATCCCCTCCCCCCCCCCCCCCCCCCGCCATTAATGGCCTGTGGGCATATTAGAAGTTACCCTTGTTCCGTCATCGTCCTTCATCATCTTATTTGGTTTCCGTTCATTATCTCTGCAACGGTTGCACACATTCAACTGCCAGAATTTGGTATTGATATGTCACAGGAATATGCAGGTCAGAGTTTGAAAGTTGGTCATGGTGCCGATGATTTTGACAGAGTTAGGCCCTCTGGAACTTAGAAAAAATCAGAAATTTCCGTTTCCGTTCATTTTTCTCATTGCAACGGTTGCCACATGTTCAACCTCAAATTTGATATATTGGAGCACCACAGTTCATGCATGATGAAAAACTTTCAATTTCACCCTTACAAATTTCCTTTCATTAGACATTCATGGAGCGGGGGCATTCTAGATAGAATTTATCGTTAAAATGATAGTTTGTCCTCCGGACCGGTTTACCGTATAGAATTCCACCCCTATACCCGCTTCGTAGCAAAATGATTTTTTTTAAATTTAAACAATTTGGGGAAAAAATATTAAAACCCCTGCTGGTTCGAATTCCCGGGATCTGCAGCTCAGAAGCAACGTGCTAACGTACTGAGCTAGCCGCTAGGCATAATTATTGAATGAATTAATATAGCAACCCTGATAGTATATTTTCATCCATGTTTCAAACGGAAGTCATCCATTATGACAGGTAAGATTACCTTAAACATAATGGACTTTGATTTAATTGTAGCAGATCCTGAATTTCTTCGTTTCCGAGTAGACAAGCCTTGTGCCAAAGAGGAGAAAGCAAGTGGAAAGACAAAGGACAAACGAAAAAAACAAAATATCTAACAACAAGGTAATTTTTACACCGGTCTTTTATTCATACTTTCCTTTGGATGAAGTTATTTCAGTCAATTGTATTCTGGTAGTTTATTAACAACAGTTTACTTTAATACCAATGCATTTACTTCTTAGAAGGTGATAAATTGGTTCCGAAGACATGTAGACAGATGCGGACTAGAAAATTGATTTATCAGTGTTGTGAATAAGAGATTTTTATGAAGTTGCATTTTGTCACCAAGTTGAGAATTTCATGCTTCTAACCATTCTAAATTTTATGAGCGTGTGATCGCAAGGTGTGTCACTAGTGAATAATATTTTAATTTGAAGATGGGGGAAATGAGATAATTATTAACAGGCTAGACATATTAGAATTTTTTGAAAAGTACTTGCCCTCGGGCAAGTAACCATCTAAATATTCTTGGCCTAACCAACATAAATTGATGGCCTTTGCTACCCACCCTTTCCACCAAAAAATAGAAGACAACACAAAATCATAAACCATCCACTTAATTATCACGAGTCAGACTTATAATTCATTATAAACCCGCCAGATTAAAAAAACATCATGTTTCCAAATCCTCATCTAACATTTTGTTATCAATTAACAATTTATTTCAAAGTCAGTAAATATAAATTTGAAAGGTCTCGATACTGTTGGTTAGCTTATTTAGAGGTCAACTGTTTAAAAAAACGCTGAACAAATGTTCATTCGTAATTTATGTCGAGTTTTTAACAGAAGTCAGAACTGTCACAATAATACATACATGTCGGGTTAATCTTGGTTCCATGTTATGATAACGTGTATTCGTAGAGGTTACTCGGTGAGACACTTTGGAATATTCCTGAGCCCGGTGGTTATTCTGTTCGGTTGTATAAAAAAATGTCAGTAAACTACGAAGTTTCGGATTAATTTGAAACTTTGTAACCAAGCACTTTGCTTTACAGAAGGCTGTTGCATTCAAGGTTATTCAAACAATGGTTTTTCTATGGATAAACAACACGATTATTTAGTCATTATAACTTAAACGGAAAGCTGTTTGCATGTTTGTATTTTTTTTCAAATTATCCGATTCTTTAATTATTTTTTTAAAAATACCACCAATCTTGAAGATGCACACAATTCAAACCCGGAATAGGGATTACACATGAAAATAGATTAGCATCAAGGTGTGTGTTGATGATGCAGTCTGATTTTGATGGTATGGTATAGAAATTAGCTTGCCTGTTAAATAAATTCCAGGCATATTTGAGTCGAAACATCGATCGAAGTGTTAAATCCGCCACCGGTTTCCGCATTTATACATTTTCTAGGTTTGCGATGGGAACTGGAATGTTAGGCGATTTCTGTCCAACTTCTAAGAGAATGTGTTTACTTTAGTTATATAAGCACAAGACGAACAAATTTATTCTTTAATTTTTGCCCCGAAAAATTCACTTGTCCGACGGACAGCTGACCACTCACAACTTAGTTCGCTCGACCAATTAAATTAAATTGGTCGTGTGCCGGGCGTCGGGCAGCTGCTATTTGTCTAGCCATTGATTTACATAGACTGTTTTATGCCTTTATTTCCATTATCGGTGAAGAAATGCAAAATTTAGGATTCTGTTTGCGGAGGCTTTACGCTCTCTGTGCAGGGACCTAGATCATTATCATGCCACAAAACAGATGTGCCGTGATTGGGGCCAAGTTTTAGCGTGTTAATTAATGCATATCAAATTAAGAATAGCCTATAATCAGTTGATGCAGTTTTTTGATGTACAAAATTAAATTCAGCTGACTTTTGTTTTTTTTCTTTTTAGGCTGTCTATATTTTAAATATATAGTTACCCCGGAGTGCATGCACATACATATCTGATGTAAACGCTGGTGAGGGATCCAGATTCCAAATGTTACCTTTTGCGTACTTGGTGGGGGGGGGATGTTTTGTTGATGCCCTTCCGGCTTCACACATGCCTATGTTTTTGTTTTATAGTGAGAGTTAGTAAATCATGTACAAAGGGCTTAGAGCAACTGATAAATAATCTAGATGAATGTTTTGTGGGACTGCATATTCAAAAAAACAAACAATTTTTTTACAGAATAACAAAGCAGAACAAGAAGAAGAAGAAAGAAGCAATTGTAAGAAAAGGATGAGAATTCGAAGAAAAAATGCAGATTCCTACAGTTCTTTGACAGCTTTTAAGCAGCAGTACATATATATTAAGTATAAGCATATTGGTTTCTAAAATATTACTTGTTCTTCTCAGATTTAATAAAGTAGTAAAAATTGACACTGCGAGTACCCTACGTTGAGGCGTGTATTTACAACTAATTACGGCTTTTTATATTGCTTTAATTGAAACTGTGGATTTGTTTAGATTAATAATAGAATGTAATTATGGCCTATCTAGAAAAGTTTTGAATCCGTGATAAACTCCTTTAATACACGATTCCATTGGGCTCCGGAACATAACACTTGTCGGTACCAGCAGAAACAATTTACGGACCAAGTTAATATTGCCTAGTACTTGTCCAGGACAAGTGATATTTTATATTTTTTTAGATATTGTAGAAAGTGTTTCAAAAGTATATATATAAATAAAACCAAGGAAAGTACTAATTGTCGTTAATCTTGATATCTAATCGATGAAAAAAGTGGGGGGGGGTTAAAATTAAGATTTTATTA
>CAJDSM010052325.1:1579-14105 GCA_903981925.1 Ostrea lurida | reverse complement strand
CATGAGCTTTCTATTTTGATCAGGTAAACAGAGTTGTCCGATAATTACTATGAAAACACTTGCAGAACTCCTTCTCGAGTGAATTTACATCTTGCCATCAGACTACACAATGGAGCACTCTCTAACCGTTAGTGGTATGCGCGTGGCTCACGTATTGTGTCAGACGTCATCGTAAGATACTTGTACCTAATAAATTATTTTTTAATTTACCAATTTTGAGACCGAAATGTAAAGTGAAGCAATTAGAATCGAGGCATGTGAAATTGTTACCTTTTGAAAAATAAGGATTAACCATTGACGGTGTGAAAAAAGGTTGTGCCTTTATCTTCTTTCTGCAGTTGTTTATGATCCAAAATATTAGAGATATAAATAACTCGATCCATCTAATCCCTTGATTTCTCTTGGAAAAACTCTTCGTTGATTGTGTAGTAATGTTAAGACAATTTACAGATTGAGAAGATTGCGAAATCCTAATTATAGATTATCATTTTGATTTTAAACTTCTGATTAGAAGATTTTATGTGTAGCGCAAATTACAATCTTTTCTCGGGCAGAACTTAATTTAGTGCACAGCAAATTTTGTGTCAACTGGAATATAGATAGTATTACTTGAATCCATATTTTATCGCCGAAAATGCTTGTTTTATTAATGCTGCATCGAAAATCAGGATGTAAATAGTTTAATATGTCGAATGCACAAATTTATTGTAATTGAAGTGTCATTGCATTGGCGACTGTAAGGTCATGTCGTACGCAGAGTTTTATAAGAATTTCTATTTATATTATAGATAATTATGGATTTTCTCTGCTCGCAATTCGTGGTTGTATAGGATTGAGGTTGTTTGGGATATAAAATATTTCTATCTGCGAGGGTGATTTCGTATACCGGGATCAAAGTCGTGGGTTGTGTGTTATTTGGTGTGAGACATACCCCGCGGAGCGACGTTGGGTAGGTGGAATAGAAAACGAGGTAGGCAAGATCATAGCTGCGGATAGATTAATTCTCGGATCAGTGTTGTTAATCTGCATGAAAATTACGTCCGTAACAGAAAACGTTCACTAATGAGTGTGGAAATGCTTCTATTAGGAATGTATCTTAGCCTGGCTTGACTGAGATTTTTTAGCAAAGTCACTTTTTTAATGCGCTATTCATAATATAATTGCTGCAATGTAGAATATGCACTTACATGCGAAACTAAGGTTATCAAAAATCTTTCCTAATCGTATCCGTTTTTTGACCATTTTAGCGTACGAAAGCGTTTTGATCTCAGATAACATTAATATCGAGAAGTACCGAGAAGAATATTTTAAACCTATGTCGACTCTCGCATTAAGTCATTATCGCGCAAGTACTATTACACCAAGAAGATCGACTGCTAGACAGAGGAAATTCGATAATTAGAAGAAAGGGCAAAAAGTATCATGTAATTCATAAACAATAGATTAGGTAAACTCTAGCACGGGAACAATGATTGTTTTTGAATCCAATAAAGAAGAGATTTATATATTTTCTCTGGTAAATTGTGTTCAATACTAGAGAGTAGAGAGAAAAAGAAATCTCAATTACTTTGGAAGGAATGTCACACTTTGAGTGGTCAGTTATGCGTTTAAACATTCTTGCGTTCTTCTTATAAAACAGCTTGATTTCTTAAATTAGTACACTTATATAACTATTCAGTCAGATTCTTTTAGTTTCCAGGGTGTTCTGACTTTTGGGAATCTTATAATTATCACACTTGCTTGATTACTGTGAGATATTGATTAATTCCAATCTCGAAACTAGCTTGTTACCTTCAGGAGCGCTCATGCTTCTCATATCTTTTTCTTACATATTTTGGTTAATCATATCTTGATCAGGGAACTCGAATTACCTTTGTTGAGATAGTAAATATTGTTACCCTGTCCCATTTGGCCATGTTGCACGTAATTGTGAAGATGCTCGGAGTGTTTTATGAAATTAATGAGTGGTGTGCTATCTATAATTGAATTGATCCCATGAGTAAGGCGGATTGTTTGTTAATATTAGCATTCTTTTTTCTCGGGTTATTTGTTCTTATCTCACACTATTATTTTTATGATTTTATGTGGTACTTATGGTGGATTTTATTTACAAGCGCAGATTACATTTAATGTATAAAATGTGTTCTTACTGTCACTGTTTACATCTGTACATTTGTCTTGGTTGTGAGAATTTACGCTTATCAAATTCAGCAATCAATAGGATCTAAAGCAATGCAATTTGGGTTTTTATGTATTGGTTATCACTCAACATCGTGGGCGTATTTTTGCAGTCATACTGTGTCCCTATGTGAGAGTGGTATGCTCGTATGTTATTCGAAGAGATCTAATTGGGTCGTTGGAATCCTCAGCAGAGGTTATCCTGTGTCGGTTTTTCGCGCAAACCGCGAGTTGGGCTAGGGTTAGTCTATTTATTGCATTCGTCCGTGTGGATTCTTCTTCGCTGTGTTTTGGTCTTGTGCTTAAAACTACTCGGTTATGTTCTTTTTTTTTTTAGTGGATCGTGGTCTCACTTGGTGGGTCCTAGGTCAGATGCGGGAGATTCGACCAGACTGGGATCTGTGTTTCGTCACCGAAAGGCTAGTTATTAGTCAGGGGTATGGGTATGGGGGTGTTCATTGCAAGGCTGGAGGAACTCAAATGTGGTGGTTTTGCGTTTGGCAGCTTAGTAACTTGAGGTCTTAAAAACAACTAGACACACCACGAGATATGATACAGAGCCATTAAACAATGATATTACTTTCTGAATAACTGATCGATTTAAGGTTACGTGGAGAGTGCAACAATACACCCAAAGGGACAAAATTGCAACATTGATTTTTTATTAATAACGTTGAAATAACGCAATAAGTATAAACTTTTCTGATAAAAGAAAATAACAATTATTGTGCATTCTATTGCTTCTTTGCGCCTGTGTCGTATTTTTCATTCCTTAACTGTCTGGATGGTCCAGCAGAATCTATTAAACTTTATCGGCGCGTTGCTTGCGCGTTGTGTGGTGTGTTGGAGCCTTCTCGTTCCTCATCATATATTCTATTGTTTTAGTCTGCGTGCAGTTACACTTAAGGCATCTCCATGCATGCGTTCAGTTGTTGCGTTGCTGGGTTATTGCGCTCTTGCCTCTATCCGCAGTCCACGTGCATATTTTTCTGTACCTCATGCACACATTCATTATAGACACTGTGACTGAGTGATGGTCCGATACCTCGCTTCATGCTACTCAACGATAGTTCCTGCTAATACGTTAATGTTATACAGCTATTTGCCACTCTATGGGGTATTAGCCTTTATTGCGCGGTTTAGATAGTCATTTCGCATCTGCGTGTTTCAGCTTTTATGTCGAGGCAGCGCGAGTCGTAATTATCGAGGGGGCGTCCAGTGTGGACCTTTGCTTTTTGCCCATCCCGGGTGCGGCCCCCTATAATACTCCTGTCACGACACATACGTCGGAGGATGCAGCGATGGTCGGATGGAAGGAGGAGGGGGCGGTGTGGTGTTTTGTGGATTAGGATGTCGGATAGTGTGGAGATGATGAGGAAGCAAATGCGGGCGCGCTACGTAGAGTAGGTGTGTTTGTTCGAGCGATAGAAGGGGAGCGGAAGTCACTGTCGCGCTGGTTTAGGCCTAGCTGGGGAGTTGGCGCAGGGCGGTTGGGGGTGGGGGTGGTAGAGCGTGTCGAGGTGTGGGTGCCTGGATGTGTGAGGCGGAACACAGAGGATTTGAAAGGTACTTGTTTGGCCTATGTTTAGAAGGTAAAGGAAGATTGAGAGTATAATATAATTGCGTGACAAGACGCGGCACAAAATTTTTAGTGTAGATTTTCGTGCATATGATTGCGAGTTCTATTCTCGGGATCCGAGTCGTAGTGTTTTTCATGTATTAAAAAGTACCATCGGCATGAGACATTGATTAAAATCTCTATGTAGGATGTGTGCCATGAAATCTGAAATTTGGTGAATCGTATTCCGGTGGTGCCTGATATTCAGTATTTGGCGGATGTGAATGGTTCGGAAATTGAGTGTCCAGCACGTGATATCAGGTTGTACGACGGCGGGGGGGGTGTTTTGGGTGTTTATCATGTTTTATTTCGATCTTAGCAATATTTACAAGTTGTCACTGGACGGCATTTTTTTTTCAAAACTGCACCTACAATAATTGCACAAGTTATAATTACTACCGGGAGTATCATTATACTAATATAATATTAATCGATCTGAGTAAAAAAAATTCACACACAGGTCCGTATAGGACGACGGTGATATCTAAAGGATCATTAGGTGCTATATAGTGCAATTAAAGTTATTTTGTTTGATAGCCCAAGCATTTTTGCGTCGATAGAATATAGACGAGGGTACCGTAGAGATAGGGAATGAAAATCAGTATTGCTGAGTTATAAAAGACCGATATGTGTCAATATCCTTTGATATGAAGGCTGCGGCTTGTTTAGTAGACCCCCACCTGCATTTCTAAATAATATTGCTCCGTCGTATTAACCATACTGAGCTCTCCTTTTTCAGATTGCCACGTTCGATTAAATTGAATCCTTTTTAGGATTGTCGGATATTGGGGCGGTCTACAGAGTAATTGACACCTTTGGGTGATACATTATATAATATTTAGGGGATTCTTTGCTTGCCAACCGTGTCAGATATCAGCGATGTCCTCCTTGTATCAGCCATCTTGGCAACGTCTCGGCGCTTGAAGGTCAATAGTAATCTTATGTATGTTGAATATTAGCATATAACACGCCTTTGGGCACGACATGACGTAAACGGTTACTTTAATTAGGTGTACAAGCGTTCAATTTGAACAATTTACGGTGGGGCCTTTTACCAATATGTGCCTCTCAAATAAACCGTGTTTGAGTTTATTAAAACTTAATACTTTATCGGTATCCAAATAATCTGGCATGTAATTATAGCGTCCGAACAATACGTTGTTGAAACGGTCGTTATCTGCACGTGGTATAAAAAAATGTTACGGTTTCAATTTTCGCGAGCTCAAAGTTCAACCAAAACCACAGGCACTTTTGGGGCATGGACTTCATGATCACGTTCGCGCCCCCGATGATTTTTACGCGCGACCCGCTGAACTTTTCCTTGGTCTATCCTCATTTTTCTTTAGATAAGCGGAGCCGGAAAAACAGATGTTTGCATTAATTGTTAAATCAGTTGTGTGTTGACCTGACACCACACTCAGTTTTTTCTATTTAAGTCTATTGCTAAAACATGGCTACTGCATTGAAAGATACCCACAAGTATTGTTTCGTCTCGTACCGTATTAGTAAAAAAATCACGATATCGTGTATATAAAAGGATAACGATATCGTCGATTTTTACTACATCACGGTACAGACGAACCCACCATTTTATGGATGGAAAACTAAAATAACCATGTGGGTGATCTTTGCATATTTACAATAAATGAATAGACAGAGTATGAATGTATGAAGCCTGGCTTTTACAATTACATACTACCAGGGATGTTTTCAAGATGCCATAAATGGGCCAAATCAAAAGTAGTATATTTAAAGCTATGCGTATTATTCCCATTCTAGCATTTTTTTTTTGAATGTTTACATCTTACTTGTCATAGTTTTGCAATGTTTATCTTGACGTTTTGTTTTTACGTCACAGGTTATTATGATGTCACATCGAAAAGCTTTTCCATCGATAGCCTTAGTGCGCTATTCTACTTCACAGTAACTATTTGGTCAATTATTGATCAACGAAAGTTGCATTAGGTCAATTCGTCAAATTCCATTCACATGTCAGTACATGAGTTAATAGAGATAATTAATGTCTGCAATGAGGGTTACATGTGGAAAAGTCACCCTTGAAAACCATTGTTTTGACAGCTCGCTAACGCAGAGTTCGGTCAACACATGGTCTCTCAGGGGGTGACATTTCCACTGTAACCCTCTCACTTGAGTCAGTTTTATATAAGTTATCATTATCTTTCTGTTATAAATACTTGATTCACTTGATTGGTTAAGAACCTTTGCATAAAAGATCGAGATCCTGTCACCACGCGCAAATGAATAAAATCCACGTGTGGAGAACGTGAACAAAGGTACACAATCGACTTGACAACGGGGTTTATTCAAAAAATGTTGATAGACGCCGAATTTATGCACGTAACGTTCACCATCAAAGTGTTGCTAGCGGAGCTCGGTAAAACGGTATGTTTGCAATGCTAAATCAGCATAATGGTAACTAAAATCGACAAATGATGAAGTATAGGTTTCCCATTCTAGCAATGTTCTTGATGTTCTAACATCTTACGTAGACAGTTTATTACATTGTTGGTTATGGCTCTTAACAGTTATTTGTATTTTGCGTCACATTGTAGGTAATGTACGGTACAAAAGAACCAGCTTTCTAATCTCGTTAACGAGCAACAAGGTAATAGATTGTATACATAAAGGTCCTATAGAATTTAATTTCTAATGAAAATGTGTCTGAAATTAACCTTCTATCACCGTTACAGATAAGGGGCACTAGGACACGTTTCGAGCTAAAAACTGATTTAGATTCTTAGATTATTCATCTTTAATAGTTTAAAATGCTACAGTGCTTAGGGTAACTTTTTACAAGAAGTTTCCGTCCAGTCTAAACATATCAGTAAAATTGAGAACTCATTTGTTGAGTTTTATAAGTGAGATACAGCATTAACAATTTTACAGTAAACAAGCCTGTGATATCCAATGCTTTTGTTTTCTCCTATTCTTGGAGAGTGCTTGTATACCGTATCCATTTGAAGCAGATTTTAAAAAATCACAATGTTGCATTCTGGGAACACTTCAAATTAGTATTCATAGTAGTTTCCTCACATTATCTTTGTTTTAGTAGCATTGGATTTCTGTGAACTTCTTTATGGTAGCGAAAGTAAATCAATGGGGCTCAAAGAGCGAAATGGTCGTGTTTTAAACACCAATGTAAGAAGAGATATGAAAAAGTTGCTTTCTGATGCTCTGTCAGTTGAAACTTCGCCACCAAAATGACCGTCTCCAAATTTTTTCTGACTATTAGAAAATGCCATAAGTAGCATTGTAAACATTAGAAATGAAAGTTAAAATAACAGTTTTAGCTCAAAGTGTCATGCCCTTTTAGAAAGGTAAATATATAACAGGCTTAACTACGTTAATAACATTGGAACGTTATTCCTATTTGGTAGCATTAATGAACATCCATCGAATAAGAGATTTCCCAGCCTTTTGTAAAATGAGTCCGAAAAGCCAATATGTATACAGATATTTGCTCAGGAATAGATGTGCGAGTTTGTCGGTAGCAAGATAAAAAATGATAAACTGAATTAAATATTGATGTATTCATATGGATTTGCGAGAAACATACTTTGCAAAGTATTGATGCTGTCTAGAGAGCATGCGGTAGCATCGGCATGCGCTGATTTTATTGGGTAGTTTTTTCTGAAAGGAAAACTCACCTGAAGGTGGAAGGAATATTATCATATTAAATGGCATTTCTTGACAATTTTTGCAACTTCAAGCTCTTGTCATAAGACACAAATCATTTTACTGATCAAACGGTGCAGATTTTGGATTGCTAATATTATTCTTATTGACTTCAAGGGTTTTGATCCAAATGAAAGCATAATATTTTGGGCCGTTGACTATAGATTCTTTAATGGCAGAATTCATAGACAGCGCCTCCTCATACGTGTAAATTTTTAATAGAATGCTCCAGAGGTGGTTTGAGGTGGGGATCAAATGGCTTTGCAAGGACATATGGCTAAACCATAGACGTTAAGTATTACATTACTGATTACTGCGAATTATTCGGAGTGTCACACATAAACATAGCATCCTCAAATCGGACTGCACTTTTATCGATCTAGTATTGTGACGACGGGTATAGTTGGTAAACCCGTTACATTTGTTTCGACTCTAGGCTTCACGAGCGGCGTCTGACCAAATCAGGCAGGGAATGTTGGCGTTTTATCCTCCATTGAACTGAGATCACTTGTTGCCTTCCAGCATTAATTTGTTCGGAGGATACTGTGTTTGGCCCCGTACATGCGTCGATCTTGTGAGTATTAGATATGATTATTTGGGACTGATGATGATCGTTTAACACAAGATTTGCTTACTTCGCAATTTATATGCATAACAATCGAAAGCATTTTACTGTAGCTAAAAAATTATATAGCGGTCAAAAGCGGGATTATGTGAGCCGGTAAGAGTTAATTCGTACGCAGCTGGCTCTATAATTAGAGCTTATGCGACAAGGATCCTAGGAATGGAAACATAATGTTTAAGTAGTGAGAATTACCTTGTGTAATAATGCAAACCAACTGCCAGGGGACCAGACCACTGATATGTACAAATTCAAACGCTCGTCTAACGCTATTCCAGACCACGTGGGAAGGCTTACGGGTAGAATAGGCCGTTACAGGCTACCATTCGTGTGTAAGACGCGCGACTGGAATTGGCGCGGTCCATTCGGATGAAGAGCCGGGAAAAATAACCACGAGGATCCCGTGTCGCAGATGTGTAGGCACGTAAGAAAGAATCCCATCCCTGTCAACAGGCCTACCTTGAGTCCGGAGCGAAAGGATCTATTCTTCAACGCACCTTTACCGCGGCTACGGATGACGTTTCCATTATGAGATGAAGTATTCTCCGGGAGGGGACGTAAAAACTAATAAAGAAGCGCATATCATCGTCTAAATTCCATAACAGATACTATAAAGCACAGCAAAGCGGTAAATTGATCGTGATCCACAATACTCTACCAGAAGTGCTGAGCGAAAGATAAAGGTATCCATGGAATAGAATACTCCACACTGTGCCAGAGGTTTAAGAAATGTGACGGATTATGTCCTTACATTGAATATCATCTTACCTATGATGAATGACTCCTTCTGTGTGACAATATTCGCAATTCTTTAAATAAAACAAAGCATGGCGATTCGTGTCGGAATTCCTTGATCAGGCAAATTAGTTGAAAGCAAAGTTAGTTGGATTATGTTGATTTTATTTCTTTTACAGCGCGAAGTATTTCAATATCTAGTAGAAAAATCTCCTCGATTGCTATGCGCAACACAGGCAATTGTGAATATATCGGAGATAAACGTGAGAGGTATAAGAATAGAAATTGTGTTAAACATTCAATGGAAATATACTTTCCTATATGAGTATACGGAGTTGGTCCTTAAGATATGTTGTTCTACCGAGTGTTATTTTGTCACCCTTGATCACAGAGGTGAATTTTCAGACATAAGTACTGAATAAATCACTTACGACAAGAAGTGTAGTAGTATTTTTATTTCGATCAGTGTACATGCAGTGGAGGTGAATTTTAGAAGCGCCCTCTCCAAGACTCCCGTTTTTTTTTGGTGACCTAATACAACTAACTTAGTTGATCGTATAGATATATAGCTTTAACTAAAAGTAACTTCAAGAAGCTCCTAAACCGAAGAGTGCCGGGGGCTTCGCCCCTGGGCCCCACTTTGGCTTCATCCAGATCTTAAGCTTAATTCGCTCCTTTTTCAACGGACCGGCGAACCCGGCCCTGTTCGAACAAATCCGGATTCGCGACTGTAATGGTATCGTCTAATCACCTAGTGTGTCAAACGTAGGATCGGATTCTATCCAGCAATTCCCTTTGTCAAAAGTAAAGATTTCGTTCTGACAACAAAATGATTCATCTACACGCTGATAACGGAGTGGAGTTTTTTTAGCAGTCATTTTCTGACCCGTGAAGGTTAGTGGAGGTGTTCCAAATATATGATATGCTGATTGATTTGCATGAAGAATAGATTTGAACTTGGATACAGGTGATGTACACGGTCTCTACTTTTTCTATCATCCTCAGCCATGTAGTACAGTTGTTTGTTTGGGTCCGTTCACCATAGAGTAAGCCAGATACTCGTGCAGGGGGATAAGGTGTGCCCTTTATGTCCCAGCGCCAGTCATGGACCTATGTAATTGTATAATGGGGTCTGCATTCTTGTTACTAAAAGATTCAATCACAGTAAAACTGCGAAACGATTCAATTTGTGATGAATCTGACCACGCTGGAAATGTTAGTAGCGTACAGATTATTTCATCTTAGTATGATTAATTTGGTCATTACGCCAATTAGACCAATTATACAATGTCCAACATGGTAACCAACATAACTAGGTGCAGTGGAATTAATGCAATATTCCAATGGTTTGTTACTTATCGGCGGCCAATGTCATATCATGGGCATCTCTTAGTTGATAGAATGAGCTTTTGAGTACAGTAATTTTAAAATTCTTCCTAATCTTCAGAACTCTAATAGAGAGAGTAGAGCTTCGTTTACAACTGTTTGGACTTGGTGTGCGCATCAGAAAGGTAACTTGAGGATTTGTGAGACGCGACAACAGACAAACCATACCGCCCCGCTCCCTCCCCTAGTATGCCTCTTCTGACGAAGCAGTCAGACAGGTGGACCCACTAAGAGTGGTGAGAATCTGACGACATGCAACTGATTCCTTCGAACTTATATAACTCTTAGAAGAAAGTATTCACATATGGGAAATGTATTGGTGTTTTCCATTTATTACATTGGCTAAATTTCTTTTCTTTTAGTTTTTCATCAATGAAGTGTATTCACTTTTCCAAGCTTTTTGCTGTGATCAAAGAATTTATAATGTAGGGTATTAATCATTAAACATATCAGCAGCGTTATATTTTTGTACTAACCAGATACTATGTAAATCCGTATGCGACAACTTTTATGTCCAAAACAGAAAATTTGCCCGGTATCAATCGTTAAAAATTGCTTTGGACACTGAGTATTGAAACACAGCACATGATGGTAAGAAAAAAAGTTTCCCCGCCTGATTATTCAACACCGTTTGAGCTTTCCAATAA
This sequence comes from Ostrea lurida, assembly GCA_903981925.1. Taxonomy (NCBI): domain Eukaryota; kingdom Metazoa; phylum Mollusca; class Bivalvia; order Ostreida; family Ostreidae; genus Ostrea; species Ostrea lurida. Next base: position 3,223 of record CAJDSM010052325.1, on the reverse strand, counting down.
ACTTCAAGCAGAAAAGCGATATCAAATTAATTACCTATGGTTGCTTGTCAATATCGAACAGTTAACACCAAGCAGAGTAATAGTAGCATATGTCTCAAGGGGAACCTAAGAATGTACGCTTGCGACACGTTTATTTAGAATCCCCAATAAATGATAATAGCTTCTGTATAGGTTGGGAATCAAGCTTTGTCGCAATTATTTTAAACCCCCCCTTTAAAAATCTTAATTAACGTACATTTTAATGCTACCTTTATAGCAGGTATCAGTACAATGTATATATTGGCCCATACTTCATAAAATGCAATGAATTTTTTTTCGTCAAGTTGCATATCCAAATCAGAGAGTTTTTTTTTATTTTATTATTTAGATATAAACCAAAATTTACTTTTTTAAACTGAAATGGGAATATTGAAAAAAATAATGGTAATGGAGCTATGATATATATATATAAGTCAAGACAAACATAGTAACATCTTTTTTCATGCTTAGTAATGGCCTTTTCTGTACTGAAAGCTTAAATGATACTCTATGTAATCAATTCTTTACCACAGTTTCGAAACAACAAAAAAATTGCACAGCAATTAAATTTTTTATTCAAATGATAATCGCGATTTACCACTAGTCAATGAATTCATTTGCGTTCAAAGGATGGAACACATTAAAACTATCGATCATCTGTCTCAATAATTTGCGTCTTCAAACAATAAGCTTCAGTCCGAGTGATGGAAATAGCTTTCCTATGTAACGCCATTTAGAAGTGAAAGTAATAAAGGTCAAAAGTCGGTCTCCACATCAATTCTTCTATTTTCTTACGCTGGCGATGAATATAAAGATGATACATCTGATTGTTCCGACGTTCTGTGGTCTATGTTGAAAATCGCGAGCAAAAAGTCATAATGATTACTATCCGAATTATTTATGTCAACTTTAAAAATTCCAATTGACTTTGAGTCAAAACCTAGTCACGATGTTAACTTCGCCTATTGATATTCTAAATAAACCACTCTACATGCAAACCTCGTTGTTACATTTTAACTTGTGTACATTTTTCAGAAATATTTCCTCTCGATAATGCTATTTTTTCGGTAATTGGATGAAAATTTACACAGTTTTACGATCTCTACAACATAAGTCACCGGCATAGATAGTAGTCTTCATTGTGTATGCCTATCGCCAATTGATGTCAGAAAAGTCGCAAATTGTTCCATAAATTCGGAGCAAGATATCACACAATTGGTTATGCGATTTCGGAACGAGATAACCAATGGTATGCGTTCTAGGCAAGTTATTTGACTAAATCCTATTTATCCTGACATTCCTCAACCCACCTCTGGCATGTCTAAGGGTCCGTGTGTTGCCCATCTGGCATGTTAGGAGTCCCGTCGGTTGCCACCTTGGATGTCTGGGTCGTGTTTACCCCACTCTGGGCATGTCAGGGGTTCGTGTTTACCCACTCTGGCATGTCTAGGGGTCCGTGTTTTACCCATCACTCTGGCATGGTTAGGGGTCCGTGGTGCCCCACGTCTGGCAGTCTCGGGCGTTTACCCACACTCTGGCATGTCGTAGGGTCCCGTGTTTACCCACTGGCAGTCTAGGGGTCCGTGTTTACCCACCTCTGGCATGTCTAGGGGTCCGTTTTACCCA
>CAJDSM010052312.1:3248-16305 GCA_903981925.1 Ostrea lurida | reverse complement strand
CTTAAGAACCCAAAGATAGAAAGGGGAATAAAACTTGGGGGAAAGTTAATTTTCGTTTTCCCCTTCCTCGTTTTGGGGGGACAAAATTAAAACCGTGGATCCCCCAAAAAGGGCCTTGTGGAAAAAAATTTTGGGGCCGTTTTCCTTTTTTTCAAGGCCCCAGGAAAAAGGGGTGTGGGTTATTTTAATTTTTTCCCCCCCAAGGGCTTTTGTGGGGGGAAACCCAAGATTTTCCATGGTGGGGGGAAAACATTTTTTTCTTAATTTGGTTTTTCGGTTAAATTGTTTCCTCATGTAAATTATAAATTAACCCAAAGTTAAAACTCTAGATTTTCTTCCCAAAAAACCAACTTGGATTTAATCTTTTCCCCAAAAAATAAAACCATGGCTTTTAAGATAGTTTCAAAAAAAACCTAGAAAAAACTTGTTGGGAGGGTAAAAAACCCCTCAAAAAAAAGGATAAAAAAACCCCCCCCCCCCCCCCCCCCCCCACAATAGATTCCTTTTCATTGCTTTTCCCACTAAGGGAGGTTCCAAAATGAAGGCTGAACAAAAAAAAGAAAAGGAATTTAATTGGGGTTTCCGGGGACCACCAAAAAAACAAAACCCATCTTTAAAAAAAAAAACCTTTTAATAAAGGTTAATTTTTTTCTTTTGAGGGGAAATTTCAAAAAAGGGATTATACTTTTGGGGGTCATTGGGATTCAAAGAAAGTTTCCAAAAAAAGGGCCCAACCATATTTTTTTTCTAAAGGTTATTTTTTTTTTTAAACCCCTCGATTATTTTCTCGGAAAAAATTTTTTTTCCCCACAGATTTAAATTCCTATAAAAGGTTGGGTTTTTTTTTTCTTTTGGTTCCCAACAAAGTTGGGAGGGGGGCGAAAAAAAAAACAAGGTTGGGGAACTGTACAAGTGTTTTTATAGGGGGATCAAACCACCCCACAAAGGGGGTTTAATAATTAAAAACTGGGCAAATGTTCCCCACCCCAAAAACTGGCATAACTTTGGAAAAAGGCATTTTTCTTGGGGAAAAACACCATTTTGCTCTTGGTTATTTTGGGACGGTTTCCTACTTGCCATAAAGGAAAATCTATTTTTTTGGGGAATTTTGGCTATTGAAGGGAAATAGTAACCTGGTTAATGGTTTGTGGGGAAAGGGATAAAAATTTTGTTGTTGCTTTTGGCCCCATACTTAGGGGAAAGTTTACTTGGGGAAAAGGGCCAATTAAAACAATTACTTTAAGTTATATGGGGGATTCTTGGGGGGGGGCCAGGGGTTATTTTGGGAGAAACCTTTCATATTTTTTTTTTCCCCTGTTCCAAAATTTAATATTTTCCTCCCGTAAAAAAGGGGGCCCGGCAGGGGGGGATGCCAAGAAAAACGGAATATTTGGTTTACTATGAAGGAGCGGGGATTCCAATTGTTGGGAAAATCGAACAATCCCCCCAAAAGGGGAGGTTAAGTAGGGGGGCCCAAAAAACTTTTTTTTCTTGGGGAAACAAAGGGGGGGAAGGAAGTTGAAGGAGGGAAAAAAATTTTTTTTTCTTTTAATTTATATTTGTTTTATACATTTAAAATCCAAGGGCCAAAATTTTAAACTAAAAACCGAACTTTACAAAAAGAACAAATTTTTGTATTTTAATTTTTTTTTCAATTTTTAAGGGATGTGTTTAATTAGGCTTTTTTGAAGCTTTGTTGAGGGAAAAAAAACCAAAAAATTGCGTAGGGGGACGGGCTTATTCAACTTGAGGTAATTTAAAAAACTAGTTCCCAATAAACCTTTTGGAACCCCATTGGTTGGCAAAAAAACATTAATTTTTTAAAACCAAACCATTTACAAAAACTTGAAACCCTGTTTTTCCAGTTGGAAAAAAAAAAAATTTTTGTTGTTTCTCCCAATTCCAGGACTCTTCTAGGGAAATAGGGTGGGTAACTTTCCCTAATAAGGTTGCTTATTAGGGGGACTTATTAAATTTTTATGATTTGATCGATGGGCCAATAGGCGGGAAGTGGTGAAAATTGGAATTTCAAAATTCAGAACAACTCAAATATCGCAATATGACTTTAACAAGGTTTTCTTTATTTTACTCGATATCACTCCCAAATATTTTTACTTTATGAAAAACCCTTTATTAACCCCCCTAAAATTCGTATATTTTGGCTTTGAAACCCCTAAGTTTTTAAACGTATATAAACCCAATTTTTTAAATGGGATTTACTGAGTGAGCATGAATAAAGGACCTTGATGGGAAATGGACACAGATAACGAAATATAGAGAACTAGGGTTTTTCAAATTGATCTTCTGCATCTTAATTTTTATAAAACTAAATTTGGTTGAAGGGGTCATTTTTTTTCCAACACCATGGGAAAATATATAGACATACCCATATCTATCATTGTATTACGAAACCAAACAGGGCTACTTTTAATACCAGAATTTTGTCCAGTGTCTTTTTAACTCGCGGGGGCATCAAATAAATTTCTTTGTGCCAAAAATATAAAAAACATCCCTCATAAGGTTTTCTTAACAAATATATTCCATTGGGGCCAAATTATGTGTTTAATTGAAAAATCGAAAAACAATAACAGAATAGTCGGCTGCCTCTAGTATTGTGCGACGACCGGGGGGGAAATCCTCAATCTAACATAGCTTTTAACAAAACAAAGGGCTAAACTGAACAATTTTTTGTATAAAAATAATTTATATTTTGGGAGTACAGGAGGAAAAAGTGGAGATGACCCCGAAGGTGGGTGGTGGTGCGTGACGGGGGAGTGTGTGGGAATTTTTTTTCAAATCAACATCATAAATAAATGTGTTATATACATGTGTAAGAGAAAGGAAAGTTTTTTGTAAGGAGATAATTGCACAAAAAATAATGTCATTTCAATATCAACTCTTGAACAATTCCCTACCTTTAGATGCAAAAAACCAAATTATTTTTGGGTTTTTATGTATCATATCATATATATATTACAAATATACTGACCTTGGAACTATTTTCGTCAAATAATCTTTTTGTTTTTTTCCAAAAACTCTTATTGGTCGATGGGAGGTGGTCTTTGCATATTTTGTACCACAGGAGAATTTACTTATTACAGTATATTCAAAATGTATTGTCAAAAAGGTATAGGTGTTGCCATAAGAGAAAGGATAAAAAAAAAAAGAGAGGTTTATATGCTTTGAGTGCTGGTATAATTTTTCCCCGCCCACATACTCGAATATCAAAACACATACAAGGTCAGGTATTGGATAGAATATTCTAAAATGTTTGAATCCTTTTGTATTACTTGATGTTGTTTTAAAAACTTGAATATTTCAGTGAGAATTACATACGTAGGTATTTACCGTTTCAATAGTCGAAAGCACGAAGCGACAGACGCTGGTAATAATACAAATCTAAGTCCCTTATTCAACTATTTTGTATTCTTGATTTTGTGTCCACTTTGGTGATATTTATGGGATTGATTGAGCTTAGGTTTTCTTTTTTAATTTGTTGGTGTGGGAAAAAAGGAAGAAATTTTTTTCTTATCAGAGGCTTGCTCCAATTTTCTTCCTACTTCCTGAAAGGGGGAGAGCGTTTTAATCTTGGAAACATGATAAACGTCCATCGCTTCGGAGTTTTATATGTTATCTCTGGTGGGCATTTTATAGGAATACAGGAAAGAAATTGTACTACTTTCATATAAGTCAAAAGGGGTGCGGGGCGACCAATTCTTCATTCAAAATTCTGGGGGGGGAAAAAGATCCAAAAGGGGGGGGGCGGTTTTGGCAAGTGGTCCTTTAGGAAAAGGGGTAGGGTTTTGGGCCTTTTTTTGGCCGTTTTTAGTAGAGTGATGGTGCCACAGACGATAATTTGCAGGCAAAAAGCAAGAGACCCGAATCTGTGGGGGCCCTAAAAAGGGCATGCTTTCAACAAATGAAAAAGTTGGCGTATTTTTCTTTGTTTCCGGGATATTGGGTATAAAAATATTTTCTCGGTGTTTTTTGAGTAAAAAAGTCAAGACAACGGCCCCAAAAATTTTCAATAACAAATAAAAGTTTGCATCCCTATCCCCGGAAAATACTTATCTTGATAGTTGATTCATATCCAAACAAAGAGAAAGTGTTTTCCCCAAAACTACGCATGTGAGGGGCTTTTTTTCCCCAAAAAAGGGGAGGGTGTTATACCCTTAATTTATTTGAAAAGGGAAAATTTAAACGAGAATGATTGATTGTAACATCTGTGTGGTTTTGCTCCTGTGGGAAAAATTGAAACAAAACCGGTCCCGGGGGGCCCTAAGTGTACCTTTGGTTTAGGGGACAAACCCATCTTGTAAAAGGTGCCTTTTTTGCTTTTTAACATTTACACGGGGCAAATGACTTATTATATGGACCCTACAGAAAATCGGAAATATCTGCTCTGGGCCATACTGTGTAAGCACCTATGCTTTTTGATATTTTCCCCAAGACCGTTTTTTTTAATATTTCTGGCCAAACAATTTTTTGGCCGCCAAAAACTAACTCACCAAAACGCCTGTTGATTCCAGATAATGAAGAGATGTCAGTATTAAACGTAGGGGATTTGTCTGTAAGCCGATACTCAAATTATATGATTAGACTCTGTATTTTAGTGTTTTGCCCTAACTAGAACAGTTATCTTATTTTCCTCAATATTTTTTACAATATTTAAAAACTACTTTAATCTGAATCATGACTATTGAAATAGAATACATAAAAATAAGTCTTTCCTATACCATATACGATATTAAAATAATATATAAGATTATACTTTTGTTCTTGGAAATATATACAAATGCGCCCTCTTCTCGCACTTGACTATTTACGCCCGAACAAAATACTTCATTTTAAGTACACTGATATATTTTCAGTTATATTTGTCTCAATTAACAAACTTTTTATATGTTGTATCTGAGAGTTCAATCTTTCTTATGACAAATTCCTATAAATGGATAAATTATTATTTGAAGTCTAATGATCAAAAATGAATTGTGGGGAATAATTGGTATGAATTTTTTTAATTAAAGCCTAGAGGTCATGTGATTTTCCGGAGCAAATATTTTTAAGCAGAAGTAATTGGCACAAAATACTTGATTTATTTGGCACAGGGAATTCGACCGGTAAACTGAATCGGACTTTTTAACAAACAGAAATTATTGGTTAATTCTGTTTTTGGAAAAAATACAACTACAACAAATGTAATAAATATATCTAAGACAATAATTTCGAAACGTGAGTATCGCAAAGTGCTCAGAATCTAAACCCTTTCCCACCTATACATTTGAATTTTTATATAAAATACGTTTGGGCTAAAGTATGAGGCGAATAGGGATTATTATATGGTTCCAGGCCAAGTTTTCTTTATTATGATAAAATGGGTTGTTTTTTAAAAAATCAGTAAATATATTTATATGAAACGTTTAACGTCCTTTTGATGGGATCTATTTCCCAGGAGCCCCAACCACTTCAATAACCCCTGTTGTAATCTTTATATAGTTTATTAATCCAACATCCTTCCCGCCACAAAATATATTAGTGACAATTTAGTCTCCCCCCAAACCCCCACTACCAAAAACCCTATATCAAAATCTAGAACATTTGTTATCACCAAAAAATTTTTTTTCAATTTTTTGTGGATTTTCATGTTTTGCGTGAGTTGATGCACAAGTGTTGTAGTGAATGAAACTTTTTTTTGGGCTAACTGATAGTTGAATTTAAGAATATAGACCACCAAATAAAAACGCGAAAAAGACGCGATCTATTATTTCGAAATCTAGTATAAATATTATAAACTCAAAAGGGTTAAAAAAGTAGTATTTATTTGTCGGTTCTCGGCTTCTTACTGCTCTGATAAAACCGCCAGAAATAGTAGAGCTTAAGAAGTACATTATATGTTGAATAATTCTACTATTATTGTTCTCTCAGATTAAGGGCCTCGCCTATGAACATCTCCCTTATAAATATGAAATAAATACAATATCGATTCGTTTAAGGTAGTATAGAGTAGAATTGGCTGAGAATAAAGAGTAATATATAATATATTGATAGATATAAAGGATCGAGTCTCCCACTGCAACTCTTTCCCCAGAGTTCTGCCCCTCTACATGTAACTCTTTGATTGTTCGATTTTCACATTGATCGCTCTGCAGTAGTACATATTCGTTTTATGGATTCCTGGCGGCTCGGGAGAATATAAACTTTGACAGGGAATATGAGTCCATATACCCTGCCAAGAATCCATATAACTAATAATGTATTGGCTTCCATAACTTTCAGTATGGCAGCACACAAATTATTATCTTTCACAAACCATTACCAGGTACTTATCTCATAGCAATTCAAAAAATAAATTCTATGCAGTATGAACTTCATACCTAAGAAGCATGTTCATGCTTCAAGTATGCCAGTGTGACATATTGCAGTTTATATACCCTTGTGTGTTGATCCTTAAACACTGTACAGTCAAACCTTGTTTTCTCAAACTTGTGGGACAAAGAAAACACTTTAGAGATATCTATGGATTCGAGATATCGAGGGTAAAATACTTAGAAAATATGTGGCTTGGACTTCTGAATCATGACCTCAGTATATCCTTGATCTCAAGATTAAACTTATAGGTTTTTTAAGATGGGTTTGTGTCCGGACCATATCTTCTTTGTTCAAGGTTCTTTTACTCCTGGTGGGCATGAAAATATGTGGGGGGGGGGGGGTTATCCTTTGTGAGTTTTACTCACAGTATTTCTAGTTTTGACTATTAAAGCCATGGTATTTGAGATATCAGTGTTTGAGATACAGGAGTTTAACTGTATTTATATTCTACATGAGGACAATTTTTAACGAAACATTAGAAATGTCCACCATGATTGTCCAACAAGCTGGGGATAAATAACCACACCTCTGGCTGAAAGACTGCATTTCCACAAGCATTTGATCACGTTTTATTGTCACAGAGGACGATAACTTCAGTTATTCTTCTATCTTGTTCTCAAGAATTTTGGGCAATAGTCAAGTGACCTTGACCTCTGACATTGAAAACTAATGAGGGTCATTCTCTCTCCATGGGCAACATTTGTGAAAGGTATGATGATTCTCTGATGATGCTGTGTTTTCTATCTTGTTCACTAGGATTTTAGGCAAGTCAATAGCGGCCTTGACCTTGAAAATCAACAAGGTTCATCCTCTCTCCATGGGCAACATTTCTGGAAGGTTTGATGATCCTCAGATGAATGCCCTTGCTTCTATCTCGTTCACAAGGTTCCAGACACACACATCCGTGCAAACGCGATGCTATATCCCCTCTGCAACTAGTTGCAAGGGGATAATTAAGGAATGGGAAAACAGACCCCTGGATATACTGTGGTTTCATCAATATTCGTGGTCCGTGGTATCATTTCGTGGATGCAGGCAAAATCACTGTTTCGTGGATACGTGGAATTCGTGGATGAGGGCCCACGTGCGGAACAAGCTAAATACTACATGTAGTTCTCTGAATTCGGTATATAAACGTCTCTTGACATTTATATTCAATGCAATCCTATTGTCTTACATACAATTTAATGAGTAATATTTGTAAAAACTTCATGTACACATGTGACAGATATAAGATATTTTGCTGCGTTATAATGTGAGATCGATGATTTTCATGTACAGTGTAAATATTTAAAGGCCGAATAAGTAAACTCTTACTCATGTGTTTATTACATAATATTTATTAAGTTCAAACTTATCTAAATTTCATTGTAATGTTCATGAAATTTTTACCTTTATTCGGCGATTCGTACTTCGACGATAAAACGCGATTTCTATTATTCGATATTGGTCAAGGCAAGGATCCGTGAATTGGGAGCGTGGTTTCAAAGGTGGTGAATTAATTATCGACTAAATTTGTGAGATGCGTGGGGTAGTAGGTGTAAAATCACCACTCGGGCCCACATTGTGTTAGGAGAGTGGAAAAATTTGGTCTGATTGCCAAATGTATATGTATCATGGTGGTATAGTATGGCTTCTTAAACATGGTAATTTGACAATGTTGAATTAGAAAATTAAATACACCCAGTAAAAATTTTATGAACAGCGATTTTTTTCTATGCATGTACCAGCGCGTGAGCTCCGGAGATTGCATTGAAAAGCGCGATAATTCATGCCAAAAAGCGTGGGATTCACTAATTTAGCTGGAAAAAGTTTCATTATATCATGTATTGATCGTCACGGTTGTTACAATGACGGAGCAAAGAACGAGAAATCTTCTTATCAGAAACAACACTCGTGGTTGCGATCATCAACGAAATCCAAAAAATTGGTGTTACAACGAAATACATGACTGAAACCATCAGTAATATTTTATCAGGTGTCATGGAGGTGTAAGCATCCCCTCTCAACTGGTTACACCCGTTTGTGTGCACTTTTATCAGGTAAACGGAGTAATTTGTAGTCAAAATCAGTGTATAAAATTGGTATGAAACACAACACCCAATAGCATGTTATACTGGCAAGCTAGATCGTTATAATGACCATAGAATTTACTAGAAAACTGACATGGTAAGCAAAGGCCCCACCGAGGGCTATCAAAGGAAAGTGACATCTGTATGAAGGTGCTGTGAACCCAGAATTTATACACTTCTGCCTCTTCTGAAAATGTTGACGAACAGACGGACTGACAAACAAGGTGCTGTGCCACTGTAGACCAGAATTTATACACTCTGCCACTTATTGTAGGGTACAATTGTGCAAAGTGTTAGAACTGTATGATAAAACTTTTGAGTTATCGCATCACATCAAAAATGTTGACGGACGGACAGAACCCAGAATTTATACACTTTGCCTTCTTATTGTAGATACATTGTGTAAAGTTTCAAAACTGTACGATAAAAACTTTTTGAGTTACGCATCAACAACTTCAGTATCGCATCCCAACGAAATGTTGACGGCCAGACGACGACAGGCAGACGGAACCAGAATTTATACATTCTACCTCTATTTAGAGTACATGCAATTATGCAAAGTTTCAAAACAGTACAAAAAAAACTTTTTGAGTTATCGCATCACATCTTCAGTTATTGCATCAAGACGAAGACGAACGGACGGAACCCAGAATTTATACACTTCTGCCTCTTATTGTAGAGTACAATTGTGCAAAGTTTCAAAACTGTATGATCAAAACTTTTTGAGTTATCGCGTCACAACTAAAATGTTGACGGACGGACAATGTGATTACTATGGGGCACCCGCATTTCATGCGGGGCCCTAATGAAATTTGACTTTAAATGCGACTCCTACATCATCAATTTATCAGTAGCCTACCTCAGTTAAAAAACTGATCATAGCAGAACAGCTCTCTTGCTTATAGAATGAGTTGAAAGACAAACACTATATGCAGGTGATAATGGAGTGTTGCTGCATAAATATGGGAAGTAGCAATAGGAATCATCCCATCTGTTACAAAGTTCAGTCATTAGTTTGCCTTCTATTAAAATGAAAATGTTTAAATATAAAGCAGATGTGGATGACTCTTAAGATTTTTTTTAAAAACTGCATTGTTTATATTCTTTGCAAAACAAAACTATTTTTCACGGATTATAAAGCGTAAACTGCACAAGTTAGATTATATCATATAACCTAGGTCAAAATTATATAGCCTCATTCCTTAAATGAAATGAAATAAAGTAGATCAATGAAAGATTCTGTAGTTTTTATTAGGAATGTATATGTATGATAACTTTTAACCACATATGTCAACAATACATGTATGAATTTTCTAATGTATAACAGAGTTATTCTAAAAAATAAATATTGCTGATTGCAGAAACCATAACCTGACATATTGCTATGACTTTAATGTCGAGTATTGTAAAAATTACAAATCTTTTTTTCTACATATATTATATTGCATCAAATCATATGTCTCTTTGAGTCTTTTATTCTATTCATTAATGATCACAGAATGCTCCTAATTAAGCTTCTAAATTTAATTTAATTACTACTAAAAGATTATCTCTGAGACCTGCTCCATGAAATGAAAAATCTACAATCACAGGTATGCACATGCAAGGCAAATATTCAAGAATCCATGCATGCTCTGCAAAATTCCGGGGTTTGAAAATGTCACAAATTTTCCACGACCAAGAACTTGTTAATACTAGCTACCAGTTTTGACTGCAGTACGGTGGGGACCAGCTTCAGTACGGTGGGGACCAGTCTAGTTGAGTTCTCTGAGAATGCGCTCTATTTTGGGATTGACTTGCACCCCTGTTAACTTCCAGTTCAGAGCACTGAAATCAGCACACTCGATCTTCTCCTTCTGGTAGTCAGGCTGATCCACTTGTTCCTGGGAACTATTTAAAAACAAATTAACTTAAAACTCAGATAAAGCACAGAGCAGACACTGGACTGGGAGATCATTTCATCAGATTGCTTATCTCAAAGTTGGAAGTAATACCTGGCTCTCAAAAATATTTGACAAAATACAATTCTACAGGTTACATAAACTGTGGGGAAACCATCTTCATATGATGGTTGATTTTATCTTTGTGGGAGATGAAATTATCTGGGTGAATCCAACTTTGACATAAACCATGCAGTTTTAAAGTGATAAAATCTTTACAATACAAAAATCTTCAAATATATAAGACCTAAATCTGGTTATGGAATGTAAGATTAATGTCATTTGAAGAAATTTACTTTATAACATATAGTGCAGGGAAACAAACATTTTTTTGTGCAATTGAAGATGAAGTCTGTCTCGACAGTTATATCTACAGGTGATCAGTAGACATTTTTATCCACTCGCTGGATGTCAACCAGGACTCGGGTTGTACCGAATGTATAGGGGAATAAAACACACAGCATCAGCTAGAGCACAGGTCTCACAGAAAACATGGAGGTGTTAATAGTTATAGTGACACACTGTTAGATCTGGCATGCTACAACACCATAACTTACTACTGTCATTACAGAGGGCGTATTTACTTACTCACTGCAAGAAAGAGGATCGTGCATGTCAATAGACTTCTATTATGTAATCTAATTATAGGGAATTTTGCCCAAATGCATTGAAAAACAAGAGCAACACAAACATAGCATTTTACGCCTGTCATAATTATTTCAGAGAAGACAGAATGTAGATATAGAGAAGGTAATGTTATTCAAATCCGTGAAAAGTTACGGCCTGGTCAATGTTAAAATCATATGTGCATTATGACCATGACCTTGACTCAAGGTCATAATGCCTCCTTGGGTCCAAGGTAACAATTCTGTGAAACATTCCAATCTATGTACACATTAAAAAGTTATGGCCTAGACAATGTTAAAACCACGTGTGTAAAACCATATGTGCATTGTGACCTTGACCTTTAACTAATAACCTTGTCTCAAGGTCATGAAAAATCCTTTGGTCCAGGCCAAGAATTCTGTGAAATAATGTTCAAATCCATGCACTCAGTGAAAAGTTATGGCCTGGACAATGTTAAAACCATTATGTGCAATGTGACCTTGACTTTTGCTCAAGATCATGCCACTTCTTGGGTCTATAACAATTCTGTGACATATTATTCCAATCCATACACTCCATAAAAAGTTATGGCCCAAACAATGTTAAAACCATCTGTGCATTGTGACCTTGACCTTTGACCAATAGCCTTTCTCAAAGTCATGACACAACCACTATGTGTATTGACCTTGACCAGTGACCCTGGGTCAAGGTCATGACAATTCCTTGAGTCCAGGGCAACAATTCTGTGAAATATTATTCCAATCCATGCACTCGGTGAAAGTTATGGCCAGGACAATGTTAAAACCATTATGTGCATTGTGGCCTTGATCTTTGATTAATAACCTTGACTCAAGGTCATGACACTTCCTTGGGTCCAGGGCAACAATTCTGTGATATATTTTTCAAATCTACAGAGATGTCAGAAGTTATGGCCTGGACAAAGTATTGTGGACAGACGGACAACGCCATAACATAATATGCCCATCTAAAGATGGGCATATACAATGATGTGGAATCCAACAGAACTTGATTAATGACTGGATACCTTATCCATCATTAACACACTGCATGTACGTGTATTGAATGCATGGATAACTGACTTATGAATGGCAAGAGATTTCTCAACATACGATGCTAAATCTTAAAAAACAGCTTTTTTAAAAATCATATGCAGAGAGGGTAATTAGTATAAAGAGTGCAGGAAACCTGTTAACCACCATGAGCACTCAAAACACCAACATGCTAGCGGTACCATTTTCTGTCTCTAAAAAGAATGACTTTCCCTTATGTTTTATCAATAAAGAAGGACTACATTCAAAACTCTGTAGACTTATGTACTAAGACTTACACATGTGTTGAACACATTAGCCTTTCTGCCAGGGCAGCCATTGCTGAGAAGGCATCTTGGTCGACTTTGGTTGTCTCGGTAATGTCCAGAAGTTCCACTATTTTCTTGTAGTCGTCTGATGTAATGGTATTCACTAGAACCATTGCCATGGCCTTTTCTAAATCCTGAGGAAAAAAAGAAAGAATTTAATTGAAAATATCTTTAAAAAAATATCACATTTCATTGCTCAAGAAAAGAATACAATATTCACAAAGAAACATTTTCATATCCAAAAAAATACAATTAAAAATAATGAGCCTTGTTCGAGCGTTCATGATATTTTAAAATACCCCCAACAAAGCATTTCTATAAGTGGTCAATTAACCCAAATAATAACTTTGGATCTAGGACCATTGCACTCGCATCTTCTGGACATAAGCAACGTCTGTGTCAAGTACGAGTATAGAGCTTGGATAAGAACTTTAGAAAAAATGTTTTTAACCAATGACATTGGACAAATGACCTTGCTTATGCTGCTCTCACACTATGCCGAATATCCTTGCGAATGAAAAATTTTGGCATTTGCAGAAAATTCATCAGAAATGATAAGATTGGGTTTTTAAAACATTGAAAATAATCAAGCCTTAAGATCGTTTACGAATCTTTACGAGTGTTTTGTGAGTTTAATGAATTCCATACGAACCTTATGATTGTTTTGCAATAATATACAAGAATATCTTACG
>CAJDSM010052307.1:0-13353 GCA_903981925.1 Ostrea lurida | reverse complement strand
GCAGTAGGGGAAAGTATCAAAAGTTAATAATTGGATTGGAACGGAAGAGAAGTAATATGACACCGGCCATTTTATGAAACAATCGGCAAATTTGTCAGCTTAAAATTAAATGATCGGCCTTTTTGGCCTTTTTTTATGACATTTTGTTCGGCCATTTTGAATTTTTATCGGCAAATGGCCGATGGCAATCTGAATCTCGGGAGAACATTCACCCACATGGAGACGTCACCATTGCCGGTGAAGGGCTGCAAAATTTAGGCCTATGCTCGGCGCTCTGGGCCTTTGAGCAGGGAGGGATCTTTTTTGTGCCACACCTGCTGTGACATGGGGCCTCGGTTTTTGCGGTCTCATCCGAATGACCGCCCTATTCAGTCGCCTCTTAGGACATGCAAGGGGATGCTGGGAACCTATTCTAACCCGGACCCCCACGGGTTGGGGGTATATTTAAAAGACATTTCATATAATTATTTAAAATCATTAATACATGCCTTGTAATGAAGCTGATTTTTTGAAAAGACAATAAATCTATTAAATTATATCTTTATTTTTGCATGATATGTATTTAAAATTGGGAAAAGGACACTTTAAATTTCAATTGACCAGTATTGACCACTATTGACCATTTTGGGAGTATTGACCGGGGCGGTTATAACCGATTAAAACCGCTGGTTAAAACCGGGGGCGGTTTTAACCGCCTAACCCTGTCTCAATTCTGACATGGGAGGAGAGGTGGTTGTGACTTTATTAAATAATCAAGAGATGATATAATACAATATAAGCAAGTTCATATACTTTTATTTATGATTTAATTTGGGGTAACCCTGTAAGGCAAGTGGATTTATAATATCACTTTTACATGTACCTGTCACCATGGGAAAGAACTATCTAGAACCTTTCTGGTTGACTAGTTTCTAGCCATGATTTAATGGATATTTCGGCACGATAGGGGGTATCTCGGTGTTTTGGTAAGTTCAGTGGCATTTCGGTGTTTTCTGAGGGTACTGAATTTCGGTAAATTACGGGTATTTCGGTAATTCTCTGTCACTGTGTACCATGAACCTAAGAAATGAGATCCGACTTTATTCAACAAATAAGCCAAATAGGACCCATCGATTAGGAAAATATGAAAATGTGGTCGTTTTCAACAAGACAGCACAAACAAAATACAATGAAAAATGATTAAGCTACACATTACGCAAGATTTTAACTGGCCATAGGGATGTCATGTGTCGGATTTTAACACCTGTCATAAGTTCGTTACCAAAGTATATTCGTCATTTCCTATAATTAGCATTTCATCTAAACCATAATTTTACCTCTGCCACACCAGCATTTGCACTGATTTCCACGTCATGTTTTTCTTTCGGCGTTTTAACTGTAACAGTGACTCTGTGACTTTCTTCGTCAGCCATGACTGCGATGAATTATGGGAAATGCTGCGAATGTCGAGCCCGAGAAAAAATTAGGAGCGGATCGTATATTTTCGCCAGAGATTTTTACAAAATACAATCATGTTGAACTGCTCCTTTCTCGATCCTCATTAGTACATATATTTAACTCACGGAGTTGATTTTCATTACTTGCCATAAAACATCTTATCCAAGTCTCGGTTTGCAAGAGGCAGTGGAATTATCTTTGTACGAGTTGATTACGATTTGTTGCTCTTGTAACAATACATTTGATTGGACAATATCAGACGTAATTCATCGCCATATTTTGATGAATTTAGGCGCAGAATAAACAACCGACAACTCACATCATGACTTCTTATGAGACACAAGAGAGACCAGATGGGACCAAAGAAGAAGGCCCCGATAAATCTGGTGACGATGTCTTTGCCAAACCAGCAATCCCAGAAATGTCAGCCACAGTTAGTAATGTTTACATGTGACATTTTCTTAAAACGTGATTACAACTTGACATCTACTATGATCTACAAAAATGTAGTCAGTGACATCATTCCTATTTTCTTGATCAATACATGTATCATGATAAAGCAGCTGAATTAATAAAATTTCTACGTTGTCACTTGTTATCTAGATTGGGATGGTTTCCATTACACTTGTACTAGGTCTTCTCCCAAGAAGTTAAAAGCTCTCTGGAGATTGTGTTGTATTTGTTGCTTTTGCATACCGACTTTAAATAAATCCTATTCTATTCTAACCAATTTTGTAAAGCAATTTTCAGGGATATATAATGTAGTTTGATAGATGCAAACTATTGCAATATGTTGACGGTGGTACCATTGGTGCGAGTGAAGACAAGTCCCTTAAAACATCTTGCAATATGTACAACATTTAATGTGGGAAATATGACGCAGTCGACGGCCAGAACAGTTGCAATTGTGGCGTCATAAAATAATGCAGTCAACGTGAACAGTTGCATTGTGATGACTGATGTTGTATTCACTGCAATGTTACATTCTTATAAAACAAGCAATTGTCAACAACAGCGAAACATACAATGCTTGGGAAAGCTTGTTTGGAATTTTAAAATGTTTGTGGTACTATCCAAACAACACATTTATTTTATTTACAGAGTTGTCAATAATGTGTACCGCAGTGAAGGCGACATTTTTGCAGATGCATTGTAGGTCGAAACTCGGATTCACAGAGAGGAAATCAAATTACTTTATATTATTGGAGCGAGCTCTTTGACATAAAGATGATTATTACTATTCTGTCTTTGCTATGTAAACTATATTAAACTATCATCACAGCACTTGAAATGCGAGGTCAACAAGTTGGGTTCACTTTCCCTGGATCCCCTTAATTAGTAAGATCTTCCTGCTAAAATGAGTTTATCCCTCTCTAGTGAGAAAAATATATCCTATTCAACTGAGGAATTTACAGATATTTGTACTTCACATGAAAAAGAAGAAAAAGTGTCATGTCTGATACTCCTGCTGCAAATATGTAAACCAAAACAAAAGTACTCACAATACTCACAATTTGTGTTGGGTTTCAGCATCCTGCTCACTTATGCAGCAATGTTGATAAGAATTTCTCATCTAAGTTATCAATTCTATCAAGGCAATTCCCGCCATGTTCAGTGTTTGTCACACTTATTCAGCAATGCATGGGATTTGTCATTATTTTTAAGAAATTAGCAAAATACCTGCATTTGGTATTATTTATTTCTTGCTAGAGAGGGATAATCGTGTTGTAGCGAAAAGAAAGTGTTCCCAACTTGATCAAGTCTGGATAAGTTTGAACAAAAGGAAAGAAGAAAGTTTAAATATGCCATGGCATTTAAGATTAACCATGGTAAGGTATTCAATAAGCACAGAGGGACATCTAATACCATCATTTAGACATGCTCATTCCAAGATCATGCAGGGTTTGTGAGTCACGCTCTTCACGTTTTGTTCTTACATTTTACTGCCTGCATTATATCCGACTTAAGTTGAGGCTCAACATTATTCATGCAGACATAAAGAAATCACAATTTCTTGGTTACCTCGCACGCTATATCGTTTCCAAAAATGAAATGGACTTTCTTTAATTCCATCAGTTCTTTATGAAATATCATGAATTTGAAAATACTTTGGCAAGATGCATTACCTACTGTAGTTAAAAGTCACTTATGAAGGCAGACGTCGGTGTTATATGATATGACACTTTTTCAGCTCAAAAAGAAGGGGTTTAAAACTCGAAATATCAACCTATGTGGTTAAACAAAAAAAAAATCCTAATTGAGGGAGTATAACATTTCAACTAGTGATGGACAGTCGGACCAAAAACTATAATCGATTATCAGTAATAATTGGACACATGTAATTGATTATAATCTGATATCAGAAACAGAGTTCACAATCAAAAGTCCAAGACAAAATAAATGTTTCTTTGTTTTGTTGTTTTTTTTTTTTTTTATCAGTTTGACTTACAGAAAAAATCTGAACAATTTTTGATTGTTTTTTGTTTTGTTTGTTTGATGTAGGGTCTTACTTTGTAATCGATAGTAGCATCATAAATCTCTGAACAGCGACAATTGATCATTGCCGACAATTGTTTCATCACTCATTGCAACATCTTCCACTGCATTGTACTTCACTGTACACTCAATTTGCTAGAGAATTTTTTTCGTGGTTTTGCAAGCCTTAGGATATGTATGAAAGTGTGTGTTTAGTGCCATTTACATGTACAGTAGCATGAATTGAGCTGTGAACCAGAATTACTTTGATATGTTTCGTGTTGAATTATCATCATGATGGTGAATGTTTTATATTTTTTAGGAAAAAATGAAGCAAGAAGAAGATAAATTACGGAAAAAATATCCAAATATGAAGCCAGGAGTTGGAGGGTCAGCTTTATTATCAAAACGACTACAGAAGGTAAATGTGAAAATTTACTCGAGAATTTGTCAACAAGAATGCATTAATAAGCTTTTGTAAGAGGAATCTACATATTACTAGATGCAATCTTGGTACAAAGTATACATCTAATACAGAAAAACCCACCCACCGATGAAGTGGTGGGATAGCAGTGTTTGAAATAACCGTACGCCCGAGACGCATAAATTCTGCCGTGGGCGAACACATTTCTTTGCAGACGCCTGACCGGATGGGTTAAAATTTCCGCTGAGAGAAATTTAGATTTATTAAATCGGTAATGATATTGCAATGACATCGACAATTTTATGATTGGGATCAAAGATGTTATTTATGTTTTAATCATATTATCGCTTGAATAAGATAAGATAATTAGTATACCAACAAAATATATTGCAGGGCTAGTGGCTCTCTGGCAGGGCTAACAAATTTTACAAGTAGTTAGCCCTGCATGTATGTCCAGCTAATTTTACAGCGAGTTTCAAACACTGGGGATAGTAGATATGAGTTGTCTCTTTGCAAGAACCTGTCAGCATGGATGATGGAAAATTCATTGTGTCCTCAATTTCTTGCAGAACAAGTACTTTGATTCGGGAGAATACAACATGACAAAGGCCAAAATGAGAGGGTCAAAGCTACCACCTGCGGCACAGGAAAACATGATTTTACAGGAGCCACCAGGAGATGCCATTCCTACACCAGAAGCCATCGCTACAATTAGGAAACCATCACTTCAACAAAGCAAGTTAGCTGAGCTTTCATGAATGGCACCACTTAATATGATATTTTTGTTATTCTGATTATGTAGCGGTTTTCCACCTTTCATATGACATCACATGGAAGATAGCAGTCACGATTTTTTTTTTTTCATGCAGAAAATCGATTACACTGTAATGAATGTGGACAATTTAAACATTGTTTGCAAATGTTTTCCATAATGTAAAACATTTGTTGGTTATTTTTGCTAGAAATGGAATTAAAAGTTTCCACTAAATGTTAGAATTAGCATATTTTTGCTTAAAAGATTTTTTGACCCTCATTGACTGTTATAAGTAAGAAAGTAACATTTTTTTCAGGAAGTCTGTCATTTTGTCTGTGATGTATGTTTTAGTGAATGATAAATATATGTGTGTAACTAAATGTGTCTTTTTGTTAATGTATCATAGGTAATTCTACTTGATTTGTGAAATCTACTTGGACTGTTTTTTAACAATAGAATCATGAATGGTGTTATAAATATCGACATTGTTCCACGATGGTTTCCAGTAAATCATGTTTGTACTTTGTAAATACCTTTACTTATTGATTATAGATATGAAGGTGGGAAAAATGTTCCCCCCCCCCCCCCCCCCCCACATATTCTAATTCCACAAGATACATGAAAGTGACTGTGTCCATATGATGAATGTAAAGAGATGTATCCGATAAGATGAAAGAAATTGTGGTTTATTGAAATGATCATTCAGGTGTTCAGAGTGAACGTTACCTCATATAATGTGAAAAGAAAGGCTATAAATAAAAAAACATTGAAAATTGTGTAATGTGAAGCAGATGAACATGGAAATGTGATATTGCTGGAAAACTTAGATACAGTCTGTATATTTTTTTATATTTTCTATATTGTCAAAAAGTATTTTATTTCATTTTGAACACATTTCATCTACATATTAAACAAATGGAATGCAAAACAATTGTTACATGAATTAGAAATAGTATTTTGGAGACGTCATTAAGAAATATTAACCCACACTATATCATCACTATAGTAACACAGCATGGAAGTTTTCAATAAGGTCATTATCCAGGGAAGCATGTTTCCAGTGTTTATTGCATTACGCTGTAATTTGTAAATAGATGGTCTCTCTTCTTTTTTTTTTTTCAAAGTCTGTTCACCTCAATCCTCATATTGTTATAGTTTTGTTTAAAGATCAAGAATAAATCATAGTTACGTTACTTGCGATGTTGTTTTAAAATTGTTATACGTCTGTTTAAAAAAATGTCACCTATCTTGTGAACCAATCTCAAATTGAACTCTTTTAAAAGGGGCCTATTCACGATTTTCTTCAAACTTTGATTGTCACTTTTTCTGACTGAAATGTACTATCTTTTGTGCTTAAAAAGTTCTATCACAAAAATTAGGTTGTACATTATGACAGAAGCTTATGACGGAGATTATATTATTTGTATTGTAAACAAAGATTCATGCATGTTATTATTTACAAAATATTTAAAAACTATCTAAATCTGTGATGAATATCTAATCTGAAGTATTCTTTAGCTTAGATATTCCATTTAAAATGATAATTTTATGACTGTTCAAAATTACGATGATTTAACCTTTCATCAGTCTTTGTAAAAACATAAAATGACTTGAGTCTTTGTTTACATATAACACAGATATTGCCTATATACCCTTGCAGTCAGAAAGTCCAAATTTTGTTTTTCAACTTCAAATATTAAGGTATATTTCTTATTATGCCCCTGTGATCGAAGATTGGGTGGCATATTGTTTTTGTCGTTTCTCTCATTCTGTCTGAAACTTTAACCTCGGCTATAACTTTTGAATGGTAAGTACTAGGGCTGTGATATTTCACATGTATTTACCTTATGACAAGACCTTTCCGTGGGTACCCAAATTTTTTACCTGACCTTGAAGTTTGACCTACTTTTCAAAAACTCTAACCTTAGCTATAACTTTTGAATCATTTAAAAGTACTAGGGCTTTGATATTTCACATGTATGTCTCTTATGACAAGACCTTTCCGTGGGTACGAAAATGTTTGGCCTGGTGACCTTGAAGTTTGACCTACTTTTCAAAAACTAACCTTATCTATAACTTTTGAAAGGTACATGTAAGTACTGGAGGTTTGATATTTCACATGTATATTTCTTATGACAAAACTTTTCCGTGGGTACCAGAATTTTTGACCTGACCTTGAAATTTGTCCTACTTTTAAAAAAATTAAACCTTAGCTATAACTTTTGAATGGTACGTACTAGGGCTTTGATTTTCTTATGATAAGACCTTTCCGTGGGTACGAAAATGTTTGGCCTGGTGACCTTGAAGTTTGACCTACTTTTCAAAAACTAACCTTATCTATAACTTTTGAAAGGTACATGTAAGTACTGGAGGTTTGATATTTCACATGTATATTCCTTATGACAAGCCCTTTTATCTAGTACTATAACACACAATGTTTGACCTTGAATTTAGACCTACATTTTAAAAACATTGAACTTTTGAATGGTAAGGGATATATAGACCTTTCATATTTATAATCCTTATGACAAGGCCCTTCCACTGGCATGTTGAATACGGGGGCATTCGTGTTTCACAAACACATCATAATTATTTTTATGCCCCCAGAATCTTCAATTCAGGGCATATAGTTTTGGTCTGTCCGTTTGTCCACAAAAAAACTTTAACATTGGCCATAACCTTTGAATGGCAAGTGATGGGACTTTCATATTTCACATGTGCACGTTCCTTATGACAAGCCTTTCTACTGGTACCAAATTTTTGACCTAACCTTGACCTTGAAGTTTGACCTACTCTTTTCAAAAACTTAACATTGGCCATAACTTTTGAATGGCAAATGGTAGGACTTTCATATTATACATGTGTGTTCCTTAGGACAAGCGCTTTCTACTGGTACCAACATTTTTTACATTCTTCACCTTGAAGTTTGACCTACTTTTCAAAAACTTAACATTGGCCATAACTTTTTGAATGGCAAATGGTAGGACTTTCATATTACACATTGTGTGTTCCTTAGGCACAAGCCCTTTCTACTGGTACCAACATTTTTGACCTCTTGACCTTGAAGTTTGACCTACTTTATAAAAACTTAACATTGGCCATAACTTTTGAATGGCAAATGGTAGGACTTTCATATTACACATGTGTGTTCCTTAGGACAAGCCCTTTCTACTGGTACCAAATTTTTTGACCTAACCTTGACCTTGAAGTTTGACCTACTTTTCAAAAACTTAACATTGGCCATAACTTTTGAATGGCAAATGGTAGGACTTTCATATTATACATGTGTGTTCCTTAGACAAGCGCTTTCTACTGGTACCAACATTTTTTACATCTTCACCTTGAAGTTTGACCTACTTTTCAAAAACTTAACATTGGCCATAACTTTTGAATGGCAAATGGTAGGACTTTCATATTACCATGTGTGTTCCTTAGGACAAGCCCTTTCTACTGGTACCAACATTTTACACCTCTTGACCTTGAAGTTTGACCTACTTTTAAAAAACTTAACATTGGCCATAACTTTTGAATGGCAAATGGTAGGACTTTCATATTACACATGTGTGTTCCTTAGGACAAGCCCTTTCTACTGGTACCAACATTTTTGACTTCTTGACCTTGAAGTTTGACCCACTTTTCAAAACTTAAACTTGGCCATAACTTTTGAATGGCAAGTGATGGGACTTTCATATTTCACATGTGTGTTCCTGATAACAAACCCTTTCGACTGGTGCCAACATTTTTGACCTCTTGACCTTGAAGTTTGACCTACTTTTCAAAAACTTAAACATTGGCCTAACTTTTGAAATGGTATGATAGATTTTTCATATTTAACATGCATAATCCTTTTGGCAAACCCTTTCACTGGCATGTGGAACTGGGGGCATCAGTGTTTCACAAACACATCTTTGGTAAACTTGTTAATATAATGTTTGTCCAAAAATTGTGAATCAGTACATTTACAGGGAAAATTTCAATAAGATTCACCCAAAAGCATAAGACATACAAAAGCACCATTGAAATGATTTTTTTTAATAACAATTGGTTGTGAAAAGATGTCCTTTGGGACGTTAGTGGAACATTTGGTCCAGTATTCATGTACCCTAAGCTATCTGGTTTTTGTTCCATTTGCAGTTATTACACTGGTCATGATCAAGTAAGTAAATTTAATTTAAAGTTGGCACTGTATACAGTTACAACAAATAACATGGGCTCTTAAACCGACTATAAGTCACTTTACCAAGCGAAAGTCGATAGACTGAAATAACTAAGAACGAATGTGAAATAACTAGGAACGAATTGTCTGGTTTTACAAATCACGTGATAGTAAAAATGGCCGACGAACGAGAACCACCCCCAATTGGTGAAGATGAAAACCAAAAAGATGACGACGACTTGTTTGCAGAAGCCACTGAGGTATGAATGAGAAGTATTTATTTGAAGCTTATAAATTTCTGTTATTTTGGCTTATAGCATATCTCACTTAAACCTCCAAATATGTAGACGTTTTGCCGGGTTGTCATTGCTGCACGTACAGTCGCGATACGGTAGGCTTCGACTCGAGCTTTCAATTATTTTTAATTTGTCTGAGAGTGAGAATGTATTAAATGTTTAAAGACATATGGAGCTGGTAAAGATGCTATTGTCGTATTACCTTTAAAGTTCAAAGCAATACGGAAACATCGCATAATTCGCATAAGGTATTTATTTGAATGACAACCAAATGCCAAATGGCCATCAGTTATTCCATGCCGACCATGGAACCCGATATCACTCATATTTACATTAGGGGACCGACCTTGTAGACAAATGTTGTTTTTGTTTGTTTGTTTTTTGGTATTAAAGGATGACAAGACATTTTCTTTTCCGTCTCAGATTAGGCTTAGGTTATGTACATGTAATAGGAAGGGAGAGAATGAGAAAATAATGGCTGGACCGGGAATGGAACCCGGAACCCTGCATCACTTGTCAGGTGCTCTAACCACTGAGCTATCCAGGCCGATATCCACAGTCCATATAGCCATAACTACATTCCTTCCTCCTTAAAGTGTCTTCGTCCCTGAAGATAACTACCCAGGTTCAACCCCCTGGCAGGACTTTCACCTGCAATTCCAGGGGTCACACTGGCCACCAATTTGTAATAGGAAGGGAGAGAATGAGAAAATAAGTGGCTCATGGACTGGGAATCAAACCCGGGACCCCTGCATTGTTTGTCAGGTGCTCTAACCATTGAGCTATCCAGGTCGATAATCCACAGTCCGTATAGCTGTAACTACTACAGGTACAACCGTACATAGAATCATTGTTACCAAAGAACTGACTGAAATTACCTAAGTATATGTTCATCAATGAAGCATCTAGTCACACATCAAAATTTTATTCATGAAGATTGGTAACGATTTGAAGGAGTGGCCATAAAATGGACTATCGTTAAGTGTAAATAATTGAGTTATTTCCCTTTATAGAAAATGGCAAGCATGTCATTTGATTGCATTGTTTTATACATTAAAGTGTTACAAATAATTTTATATAAAATTTTTCTTTTCTGATTAACCGGCATATATTTCCATTTACAAGGATCTATAGGTATTGGATATTCATAGTTTGTTTACCATGTACAAGAGTTCTGTAAAGATTTTACGCTTCACAATAGTCGATAATTTGATAATTATTATATGGCCACATCTTCTTCCAGTTGTTACCAATCTTCAGGAAAATTGATGTGTGATTAGATCAATTTCAAACAGGTGGAAAAACTGCTTTTCCAGATGAAAAGTTTTTCGTCCTTTCCTAATAAACCAAGAATAACAATAAGAAAGATTAAGCCCCGCCCAATGCTTGCGACTGGACTTGCTTACACTAGTTAACAGAATGATGGATGTTTGAAATAGTAGTCTAAGCGATTTCACGCCAGATTTCATTATCAAATTGAGTGAAAATGCAAGAGCTTCAGGAAGCTCCCCCCCCCAAATTGTTTTCAAAATACATTAAATCAATCTGATTAAAATATGACTTGTAAATCTCGCTCCTCTGTGATCCTCTCCTATAACACTCTTTGCTCTCTTGCCGTTCCGTTGACTAAGCAAGGCCAGTCATTTTCCATTGTCCTTTGCGGGGCTTAATCTTTGTTTATTTATTGAAGAACGAAAAACTTTTCATCTGGAACAGCAGTTTTTCCACCTATTTGAAATTGATTGTAATTTATATTTTTCATTGTTTGCAGGTAGGGCTAGGTAAAATGAATTAATTGCTTTCAGTTACTGTAGTGAATCAACAGACTATGAAGGGGAAAAGCATACATTTGAAGTTTTGTGATGGATCCTTCCACCGTTTTTCCTCTTTAGGTTGTGTTCTCTAAAATAAGCAAAGACAGTGAAATTAACCTATATCATGTTGTCAGTGTTCTTGATCAGGTTGTGGTAGATCTACTTTCTGTAAGAGAATGTGTATGGAGTTTTTTTGTTTGTTTGTTAAAATATATTTGTATCTGGCACCTGGTATGTTGTTTGCTACCACATGACGTTGTGTGAATGTTCATAATTACCAGGTAGGTACTGCTTTAAATTTAAAATCTTATGCAGTTGGTGGGTTGGTTTTGTTGTTTTTTGTTGTTGTTTTTTATTATTATTTTAAGATTACTAGTAACTTAAGATTTTTCTTTCAGGAGCAAGTGAAAGAAAGTTCCCCAGAACCAGAACCTCAGAAAGTGCCAATAAAACCAGACCTAGGTTTATTTGGAGGTAATGCAGAAAGTGTTGATAAATCAGATATTGTAAATAAAACCAGATATTGCAAATAAAACCAGATATTGGTTTTGTTATTCATGTAGTGCCAGTGAAAACTAGAAGTTGATTTATTTGAGCGTAAGACATTCATGGTGGGGAATTCTTGTAGTTTGTATGACATGGGCATACATAGTCTAGTAGTAAGTTGCTTTACTTCCACAATGCTAAAATTTCATGATTTGTTTACAAGAGCACAGTTGCAATGGTTAATTTCATGTTATAGAAAAATCTAGTTTTAAAATCCATGTCATGAAACCATTGAAATATTTTTATGCCCCCGCCATAATGGCCAGGGGGCATATAGTGTTACCTTGTTCCGTCATTCTGTCATCATTTTGGTTTCCGTTCATTATCTCTGCAACAGTTCAACACAATGAACTCAAATTTGAAATATGGATATGTCACAGGAATATGCAGGTCAAGTTTGAATTGGGTCGTGGTCCGATGATTTTTGCAGAGTTAGTCCTCTTGAACTTAGAAAAAAATATAAGAATTTTCAGTTTCCGTTCATTATCTCTGCAACAGTTGCAACATTATCAACTCAAATTATGTCTCCCCTCTTCAGGGGGAGGACCACTATTGTTATTGTTACTTTCTGTCCGTTGGCCGTCACAATCTGCTGAGGTTCTCCTAAACGCTTATCAGATAGATTCAAAAAACTTATAACAGCTTCCTTGCCTCCTGTTAGAGCTTGCATATGCGGTCACAGAGAGGATCTCAATTATTTCCTCAATTATGGTGGATCCAACAGGGGATGAGTGTGTAATATAGCTTTTCAAATCTGTGACGCTTCTCATCTAAACGACTTCATCAGATAGCCTTGAAACTTTGTACACAGTCCTTTGCCATTGCTTAGATTTGCATTATCGTCGTACAGTTCCGGCGGTCTTATTTGATACTCATATATACGAAAAGCTGTCTATTGTATCCATATATAGGATCTCTAACGCTACAGGCGCCATTGCGCGCCCCTTCGCTGGTGTGTGGTACCTAGCTTCCGTGGAAACTTTTAAACTCCCTGTGTGGCCATCACGGTGTGACTTACCAGCTAGCACTAGCCTTGAACACTCTTTTGTGCCTCACAGCAGCTCCTGTGTGCGTATTGTCTAACTTTGTGTTTCAGGAATGGAGTGTCAGGACAGGAAAGTATCTCACACACGTGACACCTTACCGTTGAAATCTATGGGTGACTCAAAACAGAGGGTTGGAGTGTTACAATATAGCTTCCACAATCATCTCGCCTTCGTGCATAGGCTAATCAATAGCTTGAAACTTTTATAGTTGTACATATTGCGCCTCTACGAAGTTGTTCTCGCCCATTTGTAGATGTGTATGGTTTTCAGCCAGGTTCGCCCATCCAATTACTTTTCTCAAGCTGCCTCGTGTGAGCAAATCAGAGTTTTCGAGGGTGTAACAACTAGCTTGCTTACATTTCTCGCCTTATCTGCTGACTTCTCCATCCGAACAGCACAGGCGAA
>CAJDSM010052306.1:0-17312 GCA_903981925.1 Ostrea lurida | reverse complement strand
ATGGTTGTAGAACACATTTACTTGTTATCAAGTAATTGGATTGTTGAATGAAGGTGTTAGTTGCAGGATCCTTTAGAGTGGTGTCTCTAAATTGGAAATATTAATAATTGTTGGACGCTAATTAATTAGTATAACTATAATGAATCATACTGTTAAAAGTGGTTATTTACGCTGGGGGTAAAGTATTGCATTTTGGCATGTCCAATATTACGCGTGGGTGAAAAATATGCGGTAAGTTGATATACATGTATCATCTAGTATAATATGATGTTTGTGTAACAATACGCGTGGGGGGAAATTGTGCATTTTAACTACGTGACCGCGTAATTAGTGCAAAATTTTACAACGTGTAACTAACCACTTTTACAGTATACAGTCCCATTTTTGATGCACCCAGCATGTGATTTTGACAAATTTTGTCTCTTCAGTGATGCTTCAAATGAAAATAAATCATGTCTTGTATCAAACTTGCAGTATAACCCTCCAAACAGACAAATTATTACATGTATACTGTAACACTTGAATGCAGTAATTTACTTCTTCATCTCATGTTGCAGGAATTCCACCACTCACTGAAAGAGACCAAAATCCCACCAACCTCACTGAAAGACGGACAAAAAATCCCTCAACTCCTGAAAGAACACAGAAATCACCCTCAACTCATAAAATATACAGAAATTCTTCAAACTCACTGAAAGAACCAGAAATCCCTCAACTCACTGAAAGAGACAGAATCCCACCAATCACTGAAAGAGCAGAAATCCACAACTCACTTAAAGACACAGCATCAACCACTACTTAAAGAGACAAAAACTCCCTCAACTCACTTAAAGAGACAGAAATCCAACCAACTCAACTGAAAGAGGACAGAAATCTCCACAACTCACTGAAAGAGATCAAAACCACCAACCCACTGAAAAAGATTAGTTTTGCTCTGGGATGTCAGTACCCCAAAAATACAGGACATGTGTAAAGATGCATTAATCGTGAAGATAAGTTGGATGACAACAACTGACACTGGATTCACCTTGAATGGAATAATACATCCCAATAAAATGCTATCATCAGATGCTGCCCAATAAAAACTGCTCTTACTACGATTGGCTGCTCCCAATAGAAATTGTCGTCATCATATTGCTGCCTCCACTCAAACATTGACAAAGCCCTCCCAGCTCAAAAGGATCAGAAGTGAAAGACCAAGCCTTGGGGTTCAATATGTCTTCTACCCACTTGGTGGAGGATTTCAAGAAACACATGATTACAGCTTATAAATGTGATTTTGTGGGAAAACATATAGTTGTAACGGTTGCGTTTCGTGATACACACGAGGATCCATACTGGTGAGAGACCTTATGAATGTGGATGTTTTGTGAAGAATTCATTCAGAACAGGAGAACTTAACAGAGACCCCAGGAGGATACATACTGGTGAGAGACTTATAAATGTGATGTCTGTGGAAAGGCATTCAGTGCGCAGGATCATTACCAAAAACACAATGAGGATAACATACTGGAATAAACCTTATCAATGTGATGTCTGTTGGACAGGCTTCAGTGCGAAGGATCATTACAAAAACATAATGAGGATACATACTGTAATAACTTATAATCGTGATGTCTGTGGGAAGACATTCACTGAGAGAGGACACTTATTACACACATGACGGATACATACTGGGTTGAAAAAACCTTTAGAATGTGAGTCTGTGATGAACGATTCACTCAGAGAAGGAACCCTTAAAGACACATGAGGATACATATGGTGAGAGACCTTATAATGTGATGTCTGTAGAAAAGATGTTTATTGACAATAGAACCTTAGAGGCACACATTAGATACACATACCTGGTGAAAGACCACCTTATGATGTGATGTTGTGGGAAGACATTCAATTATTCTACAAACCGTAAAGAACACATGAGATACATACTAGTGACAAGCCTTATCAGTGTGATGCTGGTTCGAAGACATTCAGTCAGAGAGAAGACTTACTGTGTCAAACAAGATAGTACATAAGTGAAATGTAGTGTCTGTGGAAGTTGTACACCGATGTCGCAGACCTTTTAGAAAGCACAATGGGGAACATACTGGTGATAAATAAGGATATTCAATGCCTTTCTAGTGGGATATGGAATTTTTTTCAAGGGTCAGAAAGAATGTTTTCTATTTTCTGAGTGTGAAAGCCTTTTGAAAAAATATTTTTAAATCTTGTCTCAAAAGTGACTGAAACAATTGCATTTTTCCTAATTGATTACATTTTCTTGCTTTTAGAACAATCTCCAAGGAATAAAACTAATATACAAAACATGTCACTATCAGTAATTTAGTTATTTTCACAATGAAAATATCAATTTTTATTCATGGATCCATGTAATAATACTAATTGCAATATTTCATTGTTTGGAAATGTAATAAACCTTAAAATCTAATCTTGTCTGTGAGACGTAGTTTACTGAAAAGAAACTTTGGTGCAACCAGACATGAAGATTAAGATATATACAATCGTGATGTCTGTGGGAAATAGTGCAATTCAAATAGGAACTGGTGATAAGTTAACTTTGTGGTCGCTGCCTGCGGCTACGCAGAGGCGACATATATGGCGATCACTTCTGTCATCTTGCGGCGGTATCTGCGTCACCAAAATCTTCTGTCACATATTTCTTGGGAACAACACGGCCAGCTTCTTGGAGTAACATCAAATTAAAAAAGTTATGGAAATTATCTTCAAGAGCAAATTTTACGGTTTTCATAAGTATGCATAACATGTGAAATAAATGCATAAATACCACTGATTTACATATTTGGTTCCCTTAAAGAAAGCACAGTGTGATAAATCAAAAGATACAGAATAATGCTACCTTAATATTTAAGTTTATCCATAAGTAGTTCTTAATACATGGTAGGGCCATTTACCCGGGAAAATATTTAAGATAATGAAGTATTAGATGAAAAGAAATCACCATTGCTCACTTTGGATGAAAACAATCGTAAATAAAGAATTTAGTTTAAACTTATCTTATTATTGATGTTACAAATGATTGAACTGATTAAGAATTTGGTAATTATACCCACAAACATTGCTGTATATTTCATTATAGATCTAAGGGTAGATAACTCTTAATTGCCCGTAAAAATTACCAGTTCTTTTGCTGGTGGCAGTATAGTCTGTTCTCTTCAAGAGCCAATGCTGTGGAGGTGGATAAGTGGCCGACTCCAGAACTGGACAAATTCACTACACCCACTGAAGGAATCGGACAAATCCACTACCCAACTGCAAAGGAATTGACCCAATCCACTCCCCACTAGGAATGGACCAACCCACTACCCACTGGAGGAAGGATCCAATCCACTATCCACTGAAGGATGTACAATCCACTACCACACTGGAGGAATCGGATCAATCCACTACCCTACTGGAGGAAATGGACCAATCTAATCGAGCGGACATCCACATCCCGGATCTCCCCAAAAGAAAAGCTGCCCCTGTTTTTCAGGGGATCGAGGGTTGACGGACGCTGTTCCTTACCCAGCAAAAGTGTGGGCAATTACCCTCTTTCATCAGCGCACACTGTAATCTTGTTCAAGTCAATTGGTTTTGTGTTGGGGCAAAATTCGGAAGAACTGTACCCTCTCTTCATCTCTTAAACAACGTAAATAAGAGTTTTTTGTTTACATGGCTTTGAAATGAAAAAGTACGTCTTAAGTGAGGTAAACTGAGGTTTAATTTTTATATATACTGAACAGCAAAAAAAGTTTAAGCATTTCATTTGAATGTAGGTATTTTGTTTGCATTATTTTAGAGGCTTTCTGATTTTATCTTTTTATACTCGAACACGCAGAGAAAAGCAATACATGAGTGTTTCAGCAAATAATGCGGGACAGCGGTGAACGTCATGGGATGACGTTTTTACAATTTTTTGCTAAAACAATTTGTCCAACGATTTGATTGCACGCAATTTTCAAAGCAAACATCCACAGGTATCAAATTTCGAAACGCGTACACACGACAAAACGCCTAAAGTTTCCAAGAAAATTCAAATGGAAAACGTCATGGAATATCTGAGAAAAATGGGGGAAAAAAATTGGTAAACAGGAGCCCTATAAATCGGCAAATTGGCTTTTATTAACGCTGGATGTCGTCACGAGGATGTAGCACGACAATTTAATTGTCCATCCATCGACTATCAGTCGACTTTTGAGTCGTTTTCGAGTAAACAGGACCAGTCATCGACCGTCTCGTCCATGGCGTCCACGGAAAACACGGTTCCGCCAAGACAGTTTTATCTGTTACGATGTCGAGACCGTAACGCCTTAATGTCTGCACCCAAAGTCGCCGATGAGTTACATCGCGCCGTCTGGAGTGAGGATGAGTGCTCAGAGTGTGAGAAAAGCCAGGTTACGAACTTCTGCTAATCTTACCGCGCTCGGAGACCTCTTGTGCGTCCCTTTGACTAACGTTCAATTCGTCAAATTCGTGTAGCCTGGGAACCACCCATCTTCGCTTGGACTCGGCGAGGCAGTGGACTATTACAGTTTTTATTTACTGACGAGTCCTCGTTTAATGTGAATTTTTGCTGATGGACGCGCTCGTGTTTGGTAGACGACGAAATAAGGCGGGTTTCATCCCGAAAACGTCATTCAACGGGCCGCTATGATGGTGGTAGTGTCAATGGTTTGGGGGGAATCAAGTTCTTATAGGAAAACATGCCTTGTTCTAAGTAAATGGAAATCGAAATTCACAGCGTTATGTGCAGGAATTGTGGTTCCTGTAGTTTGTGGCCCGTTTTGAGACCAGGGTCAAGTTACATATTTTCAAACAGGATAACGCTCGACCGCACAACCGCCCGACACCCCAGACGTTTTACGGCAGAACAATATTGACGTGCCTGGAATGGCCCGCAAGATCATCTGTTTATCACCAATTGAGCATGTGTGAAACATTCTGGTCGAGTGTGAGAGCGCGACATAACGTCAAACAACGTAGCCGATTTTGAGTCAGGCGCTTCAGTAGAATGGATACCAAATCACAAAAACACGAGCTCGGAAACCTCATCAGAAGCTACGAGACGTCGCTGTTTGGCTGTGGTAAAGCCTGCTAATCGGAGGCGCATAAAAATATTGGAGGACGTGGATTTTCATACTTACCCTTTCTTTTTTT
This sequence comes from Ostrea lurida, assembly GCA_903981925.1. Taxonomy (NCBI): domain Eukaryota; kingdom Metazoa; phylum Mollusca; class Bivalvia; order Ostreida; family Ostreidae; genus Ostrea; species Ostrea lurida. Next base: position 12,155 of record CAJDSM010052306.1, on the reverse strand, counting down.
CTGTGACATCTTTTCGTTTGAAAAATTGATTTAGAGGATCATTATGCATGTTTTTCATTTTTGTTTGATGGGACATTCAATAAATACTAAATACATATGGTGATGGTTGATTATACGATATTAAAATATTTACAAAGTTGCTAAACTTTTTTTGTTCAGTATATGTAGCGGATTAAGACAATATAATATTTTTTGGCAATTATTGTTGATTTGAACTCTGGTCTTTTGGTCACACTGGACGTTGACTTATCCACTATAATATATAGCACTTTTTTTTGATACCAAATTTTTACTCAATCTTACCACTTTGAAAGTTTGACCCCTCTCGTCACAAACTCTTTGCTTCATTTTTTTAAAAACCACCCACTTAGCTTTCAGCTCAAAAATGAGCTATTAAAATTATCTCAGGCACGTGCCTGTCGAGATCAATAAAATAATCGCATTATACTGGAATTATCATCATGATGTATAACATGCATGGATCTAAGTTATATTATTAATATGATTTGAATACTTCCTCCTTTCTATTTGGCTGTATCCCACAAAGTAGAAGTCCATAATCTAATATTCACCTCAACATGACCTCTCCAGGTGAACATTAGGATTTATTGACTTTTTGGATCTCAGCCAACTTTGCCTGCGATTGATCGTTCACCGGCCTTACAATTAAAGCAAGGAACAATCTCTAAGGTTTTATTAACCATTTAATCATATAATGAAATAATTATTAGTTGCTTTGTTGGTCAATACGTTGATTTAGACACCTCGAAGAAAATAATTCACCTCGCCCTCGGGCTCAGTGGAATATTGTACTTTTTTTCAGGTGTCTAAACCGCATATTGGACGCTCAAAAACAGCAATAACTGTATACTGTACATAGCTGTCAGTCGTGTTCGATCGATGGTGGCCAGACAGCCTTTGGGGGGGGGGGGTGTTGTGATCGAATCCCGGTATTGTACAAAGAGGTAAGTTAACATTGTGTCAAAATGGTAATCATAATCCACAAAAATAAAATTCGAGTGTAGGCACACGGACCTCCGACAAAAGGAAGGTAGGAATCAGGTGCCATAAAGGAGTAAGCATCCTCTGTTGACCGGTCACACCGCCGTGAGCCCTTAATCGAAATAAAGTAAATGTGGATTAGCCGTAGTCAAATCTAGTAGGAAAATGACAAGTCTAACAAAGGGTATGAAACAAATCAGTCAACAATATTGCCTAGATATAATTTGTAATTGCCAAACAGGTCCATTATAGCGACCGTTAGAATTTGCGAAATGATTGACTTTAAAAAACGAGATTCGTTATGGTCTGTTGCATTCCTCCTTCTGTTGGCAATACATTTGATTTATTTAGTAAACAATGCCATCGAATCTCTCCAAGAACATTTTTATTTTTCAGTTCGAAATACTATGTGTAATAGTTGAAACACAATTCACATTAAGATACTTTTGTTTTCATTCCTGACCGTTTTATTGAATCAGATAAAGCTTTTCATCATATCAGGAAAAGCAACGGTCCGGCTGTCACAATTTTTCCTTCGTCAATCTCTTTGACGCGCTAACCTGGTTAAACCTCTCTTGCGCACCTTACAGGTGGACGTAATAATCCTTTATTTTAGTCCCTTCCCTGTAAAAATGTGTGGAAAATATTTGAAATGGGTACTAGGGTTTACAGTATTAATGACGTTGCACAGTTTGAAGAATACAGGTAAGAATACAGGAAGGTGGTGTGTAACTTTACTTATGTACAAGTTCTTACAAGTATACAACAATTATAGTGAAAGGATATACATGTAAAGATAGTGGAACAAAGCGTGAAATGTATATGATAATAGCAAAATGAATAATTAAATGATAAATCAATGACCTAATATAATAGGCAAAATATAACGAACAGTGGTCCTCTCTGTAAGTACAAACATAATAGTTGGGCAAATTTACGGACCCCTGGACACACCAGAAGTGGATCAGGTGTCTAGGAGGAGTAAGCATCTGTTGACCGGTCCACACCTGCCCGTGAGCCCATAGTCTTGATTCAGGTAAACGGAGCAATCTGTAGTCAAATCAGTGTGTGAAAAACGGCTTAACAGTTGCTATCAAACATATCAGACATTTCACCCCAATGGCAGGCCCTGCAGGCCGACCTAAATCGTTGTAACGATCACCCACCCTCATAGAATTTGCGAAACTGCTGCCTTTTTGAACGTGGATTGCTGAAACCCCTTGCAACAACAACTTGTTTGTAAGTAGGCCTTGCATCGATTCAACAACTGATCATACGCAAGAACCAAAGTCTCTTGCATATCATAAGTTAAGAGACATACACACATCATTGCAAGAATGGAAATATTGCCTACAGAAGTATGGAAGTTTGACTCGACATATGATGAAAATTATCATTACTAATGGGATGAACGTTGTCAATAATGTCGAAAATTAAAGGCCAACGCTAGAGATTTTTTCTTCTTTCCTGATGAGCTTTTGGATGAATTCCGCCTCATAAGAATTAAAAAAACGGTCACTCAACAAAAGAAAGCACAATCGTTGCCCATGGAATTCCAACAGATTTTTGGAATAAACTGATCGTTAAACACTACAAGATATTGTCATGAGACTTCCCAGCATTGGCTTTGATATCAACTTCAAGGGTACTTGTGCGTAGAACAGAGTGGAGTTTTATAAATTTTGAATGGCTGATCACTAGATTAAGCAATATTTCCTTTTCCCATTTTTGTTGTTCACTAAAGTCATTTTTAAGTTGGAGTTTATTTTACGGTATTGGAAACCATCAAACAATACCGCGCATTAATTCATAAATTAAATAATATACGGTACCAAATTTTTATGGCACCAGAATGCGCATTTCGACCAATTAATGTATCTTCTTCAGTATGCTGCAAACTCAAAATGTTGGAAAATCCGAAAACATGAAAGTAAAACTTGATAAACAGTGATCAATGTAGTGCCAAAAGATTGGGGCCAAAAACTTCGAAAGGATAGAGCTATGCATGCAGGGAGATAATCCATTAATTTTGATAAATGAATTTCTAATTTTAACCACTGCAATTAATACATATCCGTATTTCAAGTAGTAACATAGTACATAGGCAACTGGGCTGTTTAGAGACCCTCGGGACTAACGTCCACCAGCAGAGGCCCTCGACCCCAGGGGTCATAATATAAAGTAATATACGGTACCAAATTTTTATGCACCAGATTAAAACTATCATATCAAACCTCAATTGTGCATTGATAACCCAGTACTAAACAACATTACCTGGGCGGGCAGTCGTATGCAAAGGCGGCGAGGAAATTTAATCCGTTCACATCATCTTGGTTTAAAGGGTGAAAATATTGCCGATAGCAAATTTTGTCTTTTCAACTGGTCGTTGACAAGCTCAAGGTAACCTGCGTTAAATCGAATTTTATATAATTAAAATGGCACATTTGTTACCGATAAGTACTCCCGGTGCCGAGTGCCGAATATACCGGCTGTATCAAGCAAAAATAAACAGTGTGCAAATTTTACAAGCAAAAATCCCTGCCGTTAGGCGAATTTGCCGGTAACACCGAATGCTGCTGTAACGGCTGTGGACTGTATATTGAATATATTGGCATACATGACATAAGGATGTTGTAGGCTGAGCTTTTGATACACTGCGCAGGATGCTATCACTAAGTACCTGTGTATTTACTGGTTCAATGTGACTCCATCAGTGCAAACATATTACACATTTACAACTGAACCCTGTCCAGTTGAAAAATGTTTGTGTCAATTCAGATTTGAAAGGGTTTGGTAGGGAGACTATATTTTGTCGCGGAAGGATTGATTAATCAAAAGAATGATTTTACAGTTTTTATTTCATCCAATATACCTGCTATTTTTATACCGCTATTCGTATATTACAGTTTTAAAATTAATGCTACAAGTAGTGAGACTTTGGAACTAAGTTCAAATATTGTTATTTATTAATTTTGTTGAGGTAAATTTTTTTCAAATCAGAATACCATATCTTTAAAAAAGTCCATTTCAATTTACTCTAAATTCCGTGCAAAACAATCAGTAATTTTGGGTCTAATTTTTAAAAATTTGGACCAAATCCTCTACTTTTTAAAAGTTCCATTTTAAATTTTTGAGACAAGACTCTGAATATTAACGTAATTTTAAAAAATTGACATCACCCTTATAATGGTCTTTTTTAACTCCGAAATTCGACATTACGAGTTTTTCCGGTATATTAAATAAAGTGCAGAAAGGTCTTAATTTAATTTCCATTAAACAAGTATTAAATCTTTTTTTTTTTATATCTGTATTTGTAAGAAGACATTATTATGATCTATTTCATGTAATGATTGATTTGTATTTCTCATGTTTTGTTTACACCAACAGACGAATGGAGTTTAATGAATAAATCTTGAGTAAATTTTAAGTTCAAAAAAGTCATGTTAAAACATTCTAGCTCGTAACAAGCATGACAATGCCAATTTTTTCAGTAATTTCCCGATTCTTCTTTCAATGTAGAAATAAAAAATACACTTCCAAAAATTGACATCACTTCAAACCTCACCTAGAACCTCTTTAACGAGCAAACCTACTAACCAAACTTTATGACAAACTGGACGATTTCAGCTTTTCCATCGTCAACTTCCCATATTTATTGTAGGCAATGTTCCGATCAATCAACCTGCATAATTGGTGTGTATGTCTCTCATTTTTATTCGATATGCCAAGAGCTTGTTCTGCGTATGATCAATTTTATTTGAATCGAGGGGCAGCTAATTACAAGACAAGTTGTTGTTGGCAAGGGTTTTCAAATAGTCCAGGTTTAAAGGCAGCATTTTTCGTAAATTCAATGGTCGGTTATAACAATTTAGTTTACCAGTATACCTACCATTGAGTAAAATGCTATCTGATGTAATTTCATAGCCATTGTTAAGCCGCTTTGCAACATGCTGATTTGACCTACGGATTGGTCTGTTTAACTGATAAGACTATGGGTTTTCATGGCGGGGTATAGACAGAACAACTGGGGATGCTACTCCTCCTAGGCCCTGATCCACTCTGATGTGCCGCAGGGGTCCATGGTTGCCCAATCTTGTTTTTGTATTCTATTTGGACTTTTTACGAGATTGATCACTTGTTCGTTATAGATCTTTGCCTTTAACATTAAGGAAGTTGCTCTGAGCTTTTGAGCACATGCTGCCAGAGAATGCCGTAACTTAGTATTTCCTGGTTCCTGACCCACCTTGGTGCAAAATTCGCCACAAGCTATTCATTTAATCCATTCCAATTGAAAACAAATTGTGACCATTCAAATTTTGAAAAGGTTCTAATAAGGATATAATTTTTGTGCGTAGGAATTGACTAATCGAAAGGTCTTTTCTACCAGTTTCTATTCCATCCAATATACCTTCTTTTTTATGCCTCAATAATTCTATTTCCCAGGATTTAAACTTTATCATGAATGTTAAATGTTATAGCTGCAACTTGGACTTTTAAAGTTATTAATTGATAATGCTACTTAGAACAGCATTGACAAACTGCCATTCTTTGACATTTACACGCGGAAACCATATAGCGGAGTCGTCTTCGTGTATCCTCTCCCCGACAATAGTTATCCCTTTAATATTCGCAGTTTTCTGAATGAACACGCAAGTCCGATTACAATTCTATTGTATGTTGTGGAATCCTTAAAATCGCTTCAGAATTAGTACGGAAATTAATCAACATCATGTGAATTTCATAATGAATGGGTAAATTAAAAAAGCATTTTTACGATACAAATATACATACATTTTATAAGATGCCACAGCTGGTAGATTTTTGTATTGTTATATTTGCAAGACGCAAGAATCGAGACGTTAAGATTTTTATGTATTTTACAAGCGCCATCTTTCGCCGGCTGCAGCCAACAGGAAGCACCCAAAGATGCACTAGTACCCAGTACAGTAACACCGGTGCGAGTAGCAATGTCAGGCCCCACCAGAAGTTTTGGGGATATGGTTATTACGTACCGCTTGATTTTTATCCTAATCATTTCTTTTTTCTATCACAATCGCTTAAATACAATCTGTTGTACTAGTAATGACAAAACAACCTAAACATGTGACAGTCAGTACTTGTAAAACAAGACAATCTGTTGGAGATTTGCGGAAATAATTGGGCGATTTGGTAAATTTTGGATACATTCAATCGTAAACTATGGTTGCATGGTTGTTACTTAAAAGCGTATTCTTATCGCATCACATCAATCACCTGCGACGTATGATGTCCAGAATCAATGACGCAGCTGTCAAATGCATTTGTCTTACTTAAATAAAACTAAATCATCAACGCCATACCCCAAGTAGGAATCATGTAACTCTTGTAAACGCCACGTGACCATGAGTTTTCCACAAACCAATCGCCTTGATGGTCTAAGGAGATGGACATTAACTCCTTAAAATTACAATTTGGAATCTTCCATAACCAAATAGGTTGGATAAACTTGCAAACAATCAACATAACCTTAGGGATACTTTTAATTGAACAATAATAAAAGAACAACAAAAACAAGGGACAAATAAAAAAAAAAAAATAATAAAAAAAAAAAATAATAATAATTAAAAAATATTTGATCAATCAAACTATATAGTGGTGAAAAATACGGATTTTTTCCCTAACTAGTTAAGGGGCAACCACAATAACTCGAGCATTTGAGTTCACCTTTGGTCTTGTAAATTGAAAAACCACAAGGGCTACCAGTATGGAGCGCCAAATCAACATACATTTCAAATAATTGAAGTATCTTATCTAATATAAAGATATTTTTAATTCTTTAATGTAGCGCAATCTTCAATAAAGATCTCTTTAAATAATTAATTGATATCTTTAATCTGCCTGTACTGCGTGCATTACATTCGAACGAGCGCTATAATTGAATGATTGTTCTCGTTCAATGAATTAAAGTGCCCATTAATTGAATAATCGCGCATAATTCAATTTCTTGCTCACTTTGATATCATTAAATTCATATAATGCGCAGTATTCAATTAACTGCTCTTCGTTTAATTGAATTCCAATTCTTGAGAAAAAAAATATGGAGGCAAGCAGATATCCTTACTATCTCGATTTTGATTCTTTGTGGTCTTGAATTCTATATTGTTAGATTTGATGCAATTCGGACCCGTTTAATCACAGCTTACTAGAATCTTTTCCTTGTTTTATACATTAAAAGCATCAGGTATATTTCAGTTGTTTGTCATATTCTTACTATTGTTATTTTGTATTGGTGTTCCCTCCTGCCTGAGGTCTGCATAATAACAGCTACCCACTGTAATTGAATATCCACTGTGTCGGGAATCTTACACAAAAGGGCAAGATAAACGAACAGTGGTTTTAAAATCTCATTAGTTCTATGGAACACATATTAAAATTTGGGCAAGCACATCAGCCATTGTCATATTGGTGGTTGAGGCATCTCTGGGTTGTGTTAATTCATTTTTTTAGTTATGTTGTATCCTTTGGGGCTATATTGGAGCACAATATGGGAGTCAATATCTTTTATTATTCCCCTAGCACAAGTTGCGGGGGGGGGGGGGGGTATAGCATCGCTGCCGTGCGTCCGTTGCGGATGTGTTGTGTCCGTACCATTGTGACCAAGATAGAAGCAAGGGTATTCATTAAGAGATCATCAACCTTCCACAATGTTGGCCATGGAGAGAGGAACGAACCTATTGAATTCAAGGTAAGAGGCAAAGGTCAAGGTCAGTACAGACGATTGACTAAAATTCTTCTGAGCAAGATAGAGGAGCTCAGCATTTCCATGTCAGAGAAATCTCAAATTTTTTCACATAATTTTGCGCATGGATAGGTTAAACCCTATTGATTTTCAAAGGTCCAAAGGGTCATATTGACTATTGGTTTTAAAAATTTTGTGTTGCGAGGGGATGCTACGCTTGCCTTTGGCCTTGTTTAAAATAAATCATAGCAGATGAACATCAGGCAGAAGCCAAGATGGCGGTCCATGTACTCATGTCTGTGTTAAGCATCGAAAATAACAAGGGTGAATTTAAGATGTGAATTTCAAGGACTCAGTCAGCTGGTGTCTCGGCAGAAAATACTCTGCAATCGCGCTTGAATCTGCAAGAAAACTGCCAGTTCATGTGAGGCAGAAAATGCACCTTTATGCAATTGTAAGTTTCAGGATCCCCAGGGTATAGGTGTATAACTCCACGGTGATGCCAACCGTTTATGTGTAAAGCATTTGAACGAAAATAAATATTTTTCCTTAAATGTCAATGATACTGAAACTGTACAAGACGCCTTAACTGTTCATGTTTGAAAAAACTAGAAATAAATGTAGATTTCGTTGCAATGTGTTATTTTATAATGTTAATCAGATTATAACATCACCAGCTCGCACAAAACGTTTTCACAATGGTCTAATCACCGTGTCAAAAGGTATTGGAAAAACTTTTGAACAAAACATCAATGAAATGTCATAACAGCTTTTTAATTTTTGTTGTAATTATAATCATAATACCGGTGACAATTTTTATGCACCAGATGCGCATTTCAAACAATTTATGTCTCTTCAGTGATGCCGTCAACCGAAATGTTGGAAATCGAAACATGAAGTAAAACTTGCATAAAAGTGATCAATGTAGTGCCAAAAGATTGGGGCCAAAAACTTCGAAGGATCAGAGCTATGCCTGAGGAGATAATCCTTATTTTGGATATGAATTTTTCTAAATTTTACCAACTGCTATATGTTATGACCAAACCTTTTACAAAACGTTTTCCCAACATTTTAATCCGCGTTGTTATTGAAAAATATTCTGAATCGTGCAAAAACATTATTAAAATGTACTATATGTTGACGGTGAGCACTAACCGTTAGTGCAGGCGAAGACCCTATAAATATCTTGCAAATAAATCAGCTCTTCATGTAACGCAGGAAAAAAAATGATGCAATCGACATGAGCAGTTGCATTTGTGACGTCGTATTGTCGACGTTCTCCATTTTGGCATTTTCACGTGGTTATTAGCTGCAATGCTTTGGTTTTCTTTCAAAATATCAATATATTCGAACACCAATTAAGAAGGGCTTGTCAATAAGGAAACACAAATATGAAATATGAGAGTCCATATCACTTGCTATTCAAAAGTTATTGGTAAAAGGCAAATATAACGAACCAGTGATCAATCTCGTAAGTCCTAAATAGAGATACAAAAACAAGAGTTGGGCAATCATGGAACCCTGGACACACCCAGAGGTGGGATCAGGTCCTAGGGTAGGAGTAAGCATCCCTGTTGACCGTCACACCCGCCGTGAGCAACCATAATCTTGATAGGTATAACGGAACAAATCCGTAGTCAAATCAGTGTGTGAAAATGTTAATGTCTAGAAAAACTAGGCCAATCTTAATAGTTTTTTGAAAACTAGGTCAAAGTTAGGGCAATGTTGATAGTTTTTGAAAACTAGGTCAAAATTTCAAGGTCAATGACTTCAAGGCCAAGAATTAATATTTTTGGTTAACAGTTAGGAAATGACTTAAAGGCCATCATATGTGAAATATGAAAGTCCTTATTGCTAGCCAAATTCATTCAAAATGTTATGACCAATGCTAAAGTTTTTCCTGCGAAAACAGAAAAGACCAAAAACTATATGCCTGCCCCAATCGAGACTCCTGTTTGATGGGTGATTTCAATAGCCAGTGGGCAAGTCATTTCTCAGCCATTCTCCTGTATATGGTTACTTATATTAGAATCATGTCGCTAGTAAAGAATACGAGATGCTGAATTACCTGAAAAGGTTTTGTACCGTAAAGTAATTGTATCAAACTACGTTTATTAGATGTAACAGTCAATTTCCAGGCATCTTTATTGTTAATTTCTTAATAACTCTTTCCAAGTGTAGAAAACATATAAAAAATCCAATGTTCGCCAGTGTTCGTTTATTTAGGAATGTTTGGTTCTGTGTTTCAATCTAGCGTGTCTAGATTTACTAGACGGGCTGTTTTCCATAATAGTAACATGTGTGTTTGTTGAATAGTTAACTTACATTGAAATCTCGCTCCCAACAGGAATTACTGAAATTTATGGTGTAGAATGGCCTGTCGCCTTAAACATGTTATGATTCGTAACGTGTTTTTATTTCACCTATAGTGCAAAACTATGTAAATATTTTTGTTTTATTTCTGTGGGCTTCTTACGTCTTATGATTGAAAATTCTTGAACAAAATGTTAATTGATATGCATCCTATCAGCAAATTGTGGTTGCATTTCAACAAAAATGTTTAAATCTTCATAATGTCTGTTTAACAGGAACTATTACGGGATGAACTCTTACAGAAACTGTTACGGGATAAAACAAAAAAACTTGCCGTGTCCTTCAAACCTTCCTTATAGGTATATCGATGAATGTGTTTATAATTAACAATCATAATTTTCACAATTATCGTCCATTTGATATAGTCCCAAAGAACTGACATAAAGGACACCACAGACTCTGACATAATCTGCTTCATATTTGGATATTTTTTAACTTAACATTGACCTAATGGCAGACTGACAACTACATTATATGATAGCGTGATTTGACTTTAACTTTGCAATCGTTCAACGTTTCCTTTTCTAATTAGTTATATCCCACTATCACCTGCTTAATGGTGTGATATCTCGCCAGTTTGATCGATACTCAGATGGGGAGATGCTATGCATATGGCGACTTTTTAAGCGGGAGGCACTACTAACAAAAAGTTGATGGCTGCAGGGTTATAACGAATCTTTCGTTTAAAGTCATAGTTTCGCAAATTCTACGGTCGCTTATAATATCTCTCTCACATCCACACCCCTAATGATGCACTGGAACTAGGGGTGAAACGATACATCGCGTGGCAGCTGAAACATCTGTGCAAGTATAAGTTAGATGTAATAAAAATTATGACTTGAGTCTATCCTCAGTTTATGGTCTTGAGGCTTATTCGAAATGCTCATTGAAGATGTGCTCTCAATCAATATTCCCATGTTTATTTTGCGAAAAGTGGCATCACATTTTATACACATATTAGACTTATTATTAGTTAAAGTAAGTGAAGCTTGTGTTGCAATGATTAGACATGTAAGTCACAAGATTTGCTCTCAATCAGCTGAAAAATTGTGAGCCCACGCGACTATGTGACACACAATACGTCTGCCAAAATGTCGTAATTACTGCGGTATGCATTATTAACAACTCCGTAAATAAAATAATGTGTTTGTAAAGTACCACAAATGTTTTTAAATTCCAAGTGAGTTTTTTCATACCTTAGTTAGTTTTGTTGTTGCTGATATATTGCTTATTTTGAAAGAAAACAAAACATTTCAGCCAATACAACGTTCGTCACAATGCAACTGGTCATGTCAAACACGTCATTTTCCCCGCGTTAAATGAAGAGGCTGATTTTATTTGCAAGATTTACAGTTTTAGGGTCTTTGCTCGCACCAACGGTAGCACTGTCAATATATTATTTGGATGCTAAACAGTGCACGGGGATTTGATAAATAAATGTGTTTTCAGTTACAAATACTAATACTAATTTTATCTGACCGTATTTAATTACCATAAATGCAAAAACCACTTAAATTATATGATTATGCAAAGACCATTTCATGCTTGAATTTACAACTTCACTCTAGGGCTGTGTATTGGATATATAAAAAATTTGATACGATACGATATAAAATTTAACGATACATATGATACAGTAATATTGTGTATCATTTTTGGCTCATCTGAACTGAAGGTTCAAGTAGGAGCTTTTCTGATCGCCTGTTATCCGTTGTCTGTCCGTCTGTCTGTCCGTTAACTTGTCACATTTTCGACTTCTTCTCAAGAACCACTGGGCCAAATTCAACCAAACTTAGTACAAATCATCCTTGGGTGAAGGGGATTCAAGTTTGTTCAAATGAAGGACTGGGCCCCCTTCAAAGGGGAGATAATCACGAAAATGCAAAAATAGGGTGGTGTCATATAAAAATCATCTTCTCAAGAACCACTGGGCCAGAAAAGCTGAAATTTATATTAAAGCTTCCTGATAAAGTGGAGATTCAAGTTTGTTCAAATTATGACCCCCGGGGGTACAATGAAGCCCCAATAGTTGATAAAAGTTTTACATATGATTATATATAGG
>CAJDSM010052302.1:6476-17521 GCA_903981925.1 Ostrea lurida | reverse complement strand
TCTTTCTGAATAATCTCAATAAGTTTCGTCACATCCGGTTTTTGTCTACCGTTAATAGAAGCAATTTTTTCTATAACTAATTCCGCGTCTTTGGTTTTGAAATGTGACACCAACCATCTGAAACTCTCTGGCACCACACTGTAAAATACAAAACAATTTACACTGTTGAAATACACTACCATTGATTCCAATAACAAAAAAATAAACTGCGGGAGCAAGACCGAAGTTAAAGAGTGTAGATATGAGGATGAGATGAACTCACTATGGGTAAGTATTATCTCAAAAATAGACAGACACTAAAATTATAAAAGAGGACGTAGCACTTTTTCAATGTGCAGGGTGAGACGATACAGGGGTTGCTAGACACACTGTAATTAGTTGTCCAAGTGTCAGTAATTAGTCAAGACGAGAGGATGATCAGACTGAGAGTTACGAGTAGAGGTGACCAATAGAGAAATGACTGAATGTAAAGGCAAAGATAACGAACAGTGATCAATCTCGTAAGTCCTAAATATAATACAAAACAAGAGTTGGGCAATCACGGACCCCTGGACACACCAGAGGTGGGATCAGGTGCCTAGGAGGAGTAAGCATCCCCTGTTGACCGGTCACACCCGCCGTGAGCACACAGTCTTGATCAGGTAAACGGAACAGTCCGTAGTCAAATCAGTGTGTGAAAAACGGCTTAACAATGGTTATGAAACACATCAGACAGCATTTGACTCAATGATAGGTCATATTGGTAAACTAAATTGTTATAACGACCATAGAATTTACGAAATGCTGCCTTCAAACGTGACTGTTGAAACCCCTGCAACAACAACTTGTCTGTAAGTAGCTTGCCTCGATTCAAAAACTGATTATACGCAGAACAAGCTCTTGCGTATCGAATAAGTTGAGAGACATACACACCATATGCAGGTGATGATGGAATATATTATTGATGGAAACGAAATGTATAATGACTATGCAAAAACTTAAAAGAATTGTTGAATGTGTGTGGTCATGTAAGAGGACTGATGATGTTGTTTTTGGATAAAAATACAATGTCAATAATACAAATATCAAATAATGCAAGGAATTTTGCTGGATGATGCGGGGCACAGGGGTATATTTCTTTAGTAGATGATATATATCTTTTCCTCTGACTTTCATTTGTACAAGTAAGACACTGTACACCTTCGCATTTCTTAAAAAAGAAAACTCATCAATAACAGAAACGGCTGGGTTGCTGTAAATATGTTGATTTCTATTTTGTTGAATGAAGTACATGTACATTAATAAAATTTCACCAACCTTTCTATTGGCCTTATAAGATGCTTATAGTAAATACTAACAATATCGCATATTCTAGCTTGTCGTCTAGCATATGCGCATTTATCTCCGGAACGGTGTCCCTCATTGTCCTTTGTTGTTATTATGAAACAGGGGGGGGTTGTTGTTGCTCAATTCTATATTCCGAAAGTATTCCATTCCGCATGGTTCAGATATTGTATCTACATTTACTTAGTCTTAATTCTGTGAATACGTCACGGAATCATTTCTCAAAATTCTTTCAAGCCAATGTGGTTGAAGTCCAACAATTAATGCCAGGAAAACCCTTGTAAAAGTCTTTGCATCAAATTCGAAATTGTTGATATTTACACTGGATTAAACTTTGTTTTTAATGGCTTTGTCCTTGCTGACTGAATATTACGACTTACATTTACGTTATTAAGCAGAAGACGACCGCTGTTGATAAAGGGGGGGCGTCACGCTCTAAGACAGTCTCCACGCATAACCATGGCACTAGAAGGATCCAAACGTTTGTGGTGTAAATGGAGACACAGCGGACCGATGATAACTAATTCTCTCTAGAGACTTCATTCCAGGATATCCCATGAGGGGAACCGACGCCTAACCTCACAGCTTACACATTGACCTTCACAGCGGCGGCATGACATACCCGTGCTTGAAGGTCTCTATCCATACTAAAAACCAATTCTCGAGCCGAGTACAGGTAATATTACTATTTTCGCACAACAGTGCAATAAAAATTATAATTTCTCGGGACCCACAAACATTGCACATTGTATGATCAATTCAATATGGCCCATTCATGGCCATGTTGGCATATGCGATAAACCGTGTTTCATAATAATATCATAACCATGTCATCATTCTCTGCATAGCACATTAGCTACGTTCTGGTTTTGTGATACTACTATTATGATACTCAGTATACCGTCAATGCACTCGGTGGGTACAATTTACACAAAATGATTGCATTAAACTTATAAATCAAGCCAACTGAAACAAACCACTACATTTAGCCCTGACGGATGCAATCCTTCATATACTATTTACATGCATAGAGGTTTGTCTCATTCAATAGCCCAACAAAACTACAATTCTTAAAGGGGGGGGGGGGGGCAGAAAAAGATCCAGCAGGTTGTCTCATTATGGCTAGCACTTGCTGCGCACTTAAGGGGCTTTGTTTTTTAACTACAAATACAATCGGCGTCTCATTGCTAACAGATTCGTGTACTGGTATTATCCACCTAGTCAATCTACCAAGTGCTCAAACTACGTGGATCAAGTGGAGTGTACAGCAGGGGGACCAAAAACCACAACACAAACTGTTTTGGCATAGGGGGTGATTCTTATAAGTATGGTACATGAAAATCGAATTTCATTCTGAGTTAAGTTATGTGCTGGTGAAACCCTGCTGATTCTCATACTTGCATTTTTAATACATGTAACAGTTTTTATACTGACACTGAAGTTTGATGTTGGTTGTGTTCATTTCCTGCAGATTCTGATGTATTAAACTTCTGCCATATTTTCTTGGCTAACTGCATTACATGTATGAATATGTTGTATTTATATTTGACCACTGTACCTTTCTTGTTGATGCGTGAATTCATGACAATCACAATTTTTGAAATTGTTATCATCGTTCGGGTTCTCAGTACCTGGCAAAATCAAAACTGATAACATGTTTCATTATCTTGGGCGATTTAATTTCGCAGACCCAATGTTGCCGATTAGCAAGCAATTGTGATCTCCTTTATGCATACACTTTCAGACTAATGTAATTTGTGGGTGGTGATGTGTGATCTTTCAAACCATGGCACAATCTGTTCTTCCCTCTAACACCCATATACATGCAATATCCTCATTGTTTAGATTGAACACTAATCGATATTTGCATTATGATACCTTTGGAAATTAGGTCAAGTGTCTTGGAACTTCCGAATTGATTCTTCAGAGCACTGGTGGCAAGCTAATGTTTTGTTATCAAAGCCATTTCTGGCAGCAGGGCGTTCATTCGTTGATTCTACACACACTATCACGGTTGGTCCTATACGCTTCATCACAACATGACCAGGAAATCACACACAATGCGTTAAGACATCATACATAGTAAGGTCTCAAGAAGGGGGCTTAATGTTGTGTATTTTTTTTACTGTTAGTGAGTGGATTCATGTACGGAGTGTTGGGATTTACGAACTTACTAGGTTGCGAGTGTTATATTTCGGATGTGTTCATATGGACCTACTTTCAGTGGCCACTAAAATTGCGGTTCTTCCAACTTTCATCTTAAACACCTCAATACATTTTTTAGAACGTACCATGGTTAGCTTAATCTCTATGGTGGTTGTAGGAGGCATGCTTAGCATATATAACTTTCATGATGTGCAATATGGCCTTGGTACACATTTTTAACAGTCATCCTATCGGTGTTTAGAGCTGGGCTGGGTTTGACCACTTCATTCAAAGCAACAACATATTCATGGGAAAAACCATAATAATACCTGTTTCCTATAGCTTACAAACCCAAGTGGGTTGCGCTTCAGCAGCTGGCGTCCTTAGCAGACGTAACAGCACATAGCACAACCCTCAGTCTACTTATCAGCCCTCATTCTAGAGGTCGAGTATTTCTTCAATATGTAGAGCTTAGACGTTTACAATTCTCGTAAGCAAGCAATCACACAAAATATAGTGCAAAATACAAGTGGTGCTTTATCAAGCCTTTCCTTAACATACATGTTCGACCCACTGGATATACATTACTTGATTGCATATTATTCATACAAGATACAAAATAATCCAAGTTAAGCGTACATTTCTGCTATTCAGTTTTCCATGGAGAGACAGTCTCAATTAGGAATCGCATACTACTGTCGGTACCTGGCATGTCAGTATAACCTCACTAGGCAACACAGGCAGTTTACATTACACTGGGTCCTTGATCACATGAGGAGTGGCAACTATTTTGTCAACTGTCCACGCCCGTCCCCTTGACTAGTGTGACCAAGCTTACTTCAGTAACTGCCCGTTGGGTGGTTAATTTAGAGGTGGGATAGACTGTAAGGCATTCCCAAATCCCACTCTGATTGGGAGGCAGAGCTATCTACCCTTGCACAGCAAGGCATTGCTCATAAGTTATTCGTGTGGCCAAGGTCATATGGGACGGGTTGCGAATTCGGCTATAATCACCCCAAGATTGTCCTATTATTTATATTAATTCTTAATCTTTGCTTTCTTATTTATATAGCATACATACCATTTCATTAAGTTTTTCACAGGTCAAATCTTAATAATCTGGTTGGGAGCTTCCATTTAATAACAGCCAGCAAGGGCTGCGAATCCAGGTCAAGGGGACCAAGACCTCATAAAATTTTAGTTTTAAGGCATGTAATTAACGACATCAGTGATCAGATCTAGTAAAGTCCCGTAATAGAGGAACGGAGGATGAGTTGGTGGGGACGAAACAATTGGCTCCTAGGTGCACTTGGGCGGTCGCGGCGCCCCACGAATGTAGTATCAACCTTGTTGACGGTTTACCCGCCGTGAGCCCCATTTATCTTAAGGTAAACAAGCAATCCAGAGTTGAAAATCCAAGTGTTATGGCTGATTCATGATTATTGCTGATTTTCCGTGCCCATCGGGAATAGTGTTTTATGCTCATGTTTGGGTTACGTTGCCGGAGAAGGGTGCTGTACAATTATGGGCCATATGGCTTCGCGCTTGGAGTCCTTTGAGCGGGGAGGGATCTTTATTGTGACCAAAACGGGACCCGGGGTTCTCCGGTCTCATTCGTTATTGTACGCCCCATTTTTGGTTCTCGCCGCTCTACGAACACGCAAAGGGGGATGATGGGTGCTATTCTGACCCGGACCCCGCACGAATCATAATCCGTGTATATAGCAAAAACTGCTAAATCTTAAGTCCATGTGATGGTCAAAGTTATGGGGGCATGGATTCTAGATACCATAGATGAGTGCAAGTATAGTCCAGGTATGATTCCATTGTTGGTCAATAGCTAAATGAGAAGGCCGCACCAGCCTGTATTACACTATTAATAGGCTTCAGTCACCGACTTAGAAAATAACCAATTTTTCTGTGTCAGTGAATAGTGGGTCTTCTCTTTGCTACGTTAGTTGTTGCAGTTTGAGGGATGTGAGCCATCCCGAGCCAACCTTATCGGGGAGGCATTAGTTCCATAGCTTCAAAGAGGTTGGGGCGTATATATACATTTTCCAAACACCCATCAGTTTGAAGCCAAATCCCATTTAACTGCATCATTCTGAGGGGTGCCTTTGCCATTTGGTCACATCCTTAGGATGCTTTGATACCGCAATTAATTTACCAGGAGTACTTAAGTTTTATAGGTAGCAGGTGGTTAAATTTCATTTCTTAAAACACTTCTGCGGCGAATCCTGGTTAAGCGGTTTGGAACATTGAGTTGGAGTACTGCTGCCGTCACCACGGACTGGGCACTCCCTTGGTGGCGGTTAGGCAGTTCCCACAATACGCTCCTGTTCCATGGCGTGTTTGTGGCCACATCAAGTGTCGTTTCTGCCGACACCCCTACTCAAAATTGTAAGGACGAGTGCACCCACTTAGTCTGCAGCTCTTATTGGATGAACTTCGAAACTTTGGCAGTAGTGATTGGGTCGTAGAATTGAATTGTTTTATTGGGCATGACTATGAATTGTTGGACAATTGATTGATTGATGAACTTAATTCTTGAGATTGATTTTATTGATTGATTGATTTATTGATTTGATTGACTGAATTGATTGAATTTTGAAATTGGAGGATCGTTTTGTGCCTGCGTTTACGCCAGTGCTCAATTCTTCCCAAACTTGGAGGGCCGCACATTTATTATAATGAATTGTTGACCCCGGGGCGGCTCTGTGGTAGCCCGCAAGAACATGAATAATCACAGAGCGCAAGATCGACCAATATCAATTCAGAATATCGTCATTCAGTATGTGGGTTATGTGGTTTTATTAAACACGTAATTTCGTGATAATCATAAAAAATCCTAGTAATTTAACATACCTGTAATAGAATAAATCAAAATAACATCGTCATCACCAGTATTCGAAAAATCTGACCAAATTTATCGATTAAACCCGGAATGTAGGTGCTCAGGCAGGTCTAGAAATCCGTATCCCCTGATTATGAGGGATCCACCCGCTGATGATTGAATATCAAAAGGTCCACGAGTTGCGAGATAATTAATCTGCTGAGTTAACGTATGTTACGAAAATTTGCCACATTAAGAATGACACAACGGAAAATATTTTAAGTCGGTAAATAGGAAGTTTTAATGGTTAGTGCCGGACAGTCAGAAACGATCACATTGCCAGAATGTGGCTCCACACCAACCTGCTGATTGTGGATTATCAAAGGTCATGGGGCTACAAATATATTAATGTTGCCGAGGTTAAAGTAGTGTTAAATCGAATCACAATTATTACTGCACTCCATATTATAATCACAATGAAAATATTCTAAGTCGATAAAAACAGGAAGTAGGTGTTACATGACAAGGTCAACAAAGAATTCGGATATCCCACACCAGTATGGGTATCACCGCTGATAATAAACTATTACGAAATGTTTTGTAATTCTGGAGAGGTATACGAGAATTACCAAGGTATATTACTTGTTTGAGTAAAGTCGTGTTACAGAAAGTCTTACATTCGCAAGGTGGGAGTTTACGTAAGAAGAATCCTCAGAAAGGTTTATATGTTAAAGACAAAGAAAACGAACAGTTGATTCCAGATCCTCTGTAATTCCTAAATTGAATATTGCAAAAAACACAGAATTGGCAAATCTACGGGACGCCCTGTGATCATCATCGTTAACCGCAGAAGGGTGGGGGGAGGTTCAAGGTGTCAGGCACGAGACTTAAGACATTCCCTGTGTTCACGTTTGAACCGGTGGAGTTCAGGCAACCTCTATTTTTTCCGTTCTATGGGCCCGCCAGTGGAGCCCATTTAGGGTTTTTGGGATTTCAGGTTTAAAACGGAACATGTCCGTACCAGTCAAGCAGTTGTGTTGAACAACGGCCTTAACTAGGCTTGAAACACATCCAGTACAGCATTTGATCGAATGATAGGTCAATATTTGGTAAACTAAACTCTAGTTATAACGACCATAATAAATTATACGAAATGCTGCCTTGTGAGAGAGGAGTCTGTTGAAACCCCTGCAACAACAACTTGTTCATTGATAAGTAGCTATGCCTTTCGTATTCAAAAACTGGACCATTACGCAGATACAAGCTTGCGTGTTTATCATATTTTGATCGAATAAGATTGAAGAGGCCATATATCCGGACTTGAAATATACATATCTAAAATTATTTTGTTGTTAACGCTGATCGAAGTCTAAAATCCAGAATCGGCGCCGCCAAGTGTGCTTCTATCAGTAGAATGCATGACAATTGTTTCGCCAACCGAAAAGTACATGTTCACAATGTATATGAAGACGTGTAGTCATCAGACATAGAAAGAATGATATCTGAATACTTTAGGATCGTAGGGGAAGTGCTAAAGACGGGTCCCGTTTACTTCTCCTGTGTTGACTACGGGCTCACGGGCGGGTATATGAATCCGGTCAGCAAAGAGGATCCTTAACTGCCCTCCAAGGGCACCTGAGATGCCTGCTTCGCTTTTGTCGAAGGCCCCTGTCCTATGCCCCAACATTTCGATTTTTGTATGTGTTTTTGGAACCCTATTGGATTACGTTTAATTCTTTGGTTACTTCGCCATTTTATAGTTAGCCCTATTCTGGTGTTACCCAGTGGTTCATGTTTTCTAATCTTGTTTTGTATTTCTGTTTAGGGCTTACGAGATTGATCACTGTTTATTATCTTAGCCTTGTTCATGATATAGATTATTGTTGCTTTACTAGGTTCGTAGCTTGTTATTGATAAGTGAAACACCGAAAGGAATGATTGACTTACAAAAATCCCAGAAGGAAAGGCAACGGTGACAGCTGCAGTAGCGTAGTGAAGAAAATTAAGCCAGTCCCCTAGCCACCAGGAAAACTGACCAAAAAGTGCCGCAAATACGGGCCAAGCAGGGATCGCCATCACCAATCGCCCGGTAACTGGTAGTAGATAAACTCCAGCACAAAGTTAAAAGAAAACAGGTCAGATACAGTTCCACAAGCCAGGCCGATCACGAAGCCGAACACAGCAAACATCTGCCAAGAGGTGGAGAAGCGCACACTGCCAATGTTTGCGTGACGGCGAGTAAGGTTGAGGGGACATGAAGAAAGTGGGCTTGCGACAATTAGGTCGGCCACTGACCTGCGATGAAAATCCACTGGCCAGTAGAGCCGCCCTCTGGAATAGTGGTAATTGGTGGATGTTATCCAGTCGTCGTCAACAAAATCAGACTCCACTGAAAGTAAAGCAAGTTTGTAATTTAATGTGATCAGTTTGTTTTCGTGTTTAGTATGATTTTGAGCCAAACCAACTTGAGAATATAATTTATGTGTACAGAAATATGAAAATTTGCTGTGTTGCGAACGAATAATGGCTTTAATCAATATAAATACATAAATAATCATATCAGATTGGCTTTGTTAGACAATCATTTTCCTACTAGATTTTGTTGACTGATAATCCCGGTTACTTAATTTCGAACAATGGGCTCACGGCGGGTGTGACTTGGTAGCAAGAGGATGTCTTTGGTTGGGTTTTTATTTCATTATCTATTTTGACTATTTTTTCACTGTCAATTTGTCATCCAATATAAAATGTGGCGAAGTAACAAGCACCAAACGCTACTCACAGTCATAAAACACATACAAAAATCGAGTGTAGCGCAACTACGGACCTCGACGCACGAGCGTAAAGGAGGTCAGGTGCCATGGGAAGTAAGCATCCCTTCGCTGACGGTCACACCTCGCGCCGTGAGCCTGAAGTCGAAATAAAGTAAACCGGGTTACCCTTGTCAAATTAGTAAGATAAATGATCTGAGTCTAACAAAAGGATAATGAAAAAAATCAGTCAACATATGATTTAGTGATAATTGTAATACGCAAACAAGGTCATTATAGCGACCGTAGAATTTGCGAAATCGATGACTTTATAAAACGACGATTTGTTATAACCTTGGCAATCAGCAACTTCTTTGGTGTTAGTAGTTGGCCTCGGCCTTTAAAAATCATCTCATACCGCATGCTATGCCCTTGCGTACGAACAACTGAGAGACATAACACACCATAAGCAGGTGATAGTGGTACATTACTACAATAAAAAAAGGGAAAAATTGACAATTGCAAAGTCAAAGTCATCACTTTAATCAATATAATGTAGTTGTCCAGTCTGCCATTAGAGTCCAATATTAAGTAAAATATCCAAATATGAAGCTGACAATCTGTCAAGATTCTGTGGTGTCCCTTGTATTTCAATGTTGGTCAGGAGTATGATCAAAGTGGACAATTAATTGTGAAATTATGTAATAGTTAATTGATAAAGAAACATCGTCTATATAACCGAATAGGTTAAGGTTGAAGGACACGGCAAGCTTATTTTGGTTTTAATCCCGTAAACAAGTTTCTGAACAAATTCTGCTGTCCGTATGAATATATAAAATAAGTCTGCAATCAAGGGGCACAATTATGCCCATAGGAATACCCACATATGGTTGGAAGAATGGTCTCCAAAGACTACATAAGATATTTATCTATAAGAACCCAAGCAAATGATCCAGATTTGTTTAGAGTGTCGGCGTGTTGTTTTCTCCTTCCAGCATTCTTTTTTTTTTTTTCCATTTTTTTTTTTTTTTTTTTTCTGGCTTCGCCGTCCAATTGCCAATTCCCCTAATTTTTGGTTTCGAGTTATTGGTTTTTGCAAAGCATGTTTCGTCTCATTATAAAGTGTTTAAACTGTGGATAATCCAACCACCACCACCCTGCCCCCATAAATACAAAGTCGAGTGTACGGCAACACGGACCCCCGACAAAAGCGAAGGCAGGATCGGGTGCCATGGAGAAGTAAGCATCCTCTGCTGACCAGTCATACCCGCCGTGAGCCCGTAGTCGAAATAAAGTAGACGGGATTACCCGTCAAGTAGGAAAATGATAGTCTAACAAAACAATCTGATGTAATTATTTATGTACTTTTTGATAAAGCTATGGTTTTGTCGAATCACAACAAAGGAAATAAACAACATTGGAATTCTACATTTAAAAGCTACTGTTTTTACTCCAACGTTATCCGTACCTCATTAACAATCGTGTTTTTATCGTCACTGAAGCGTGTTGCCAAACACGTATCTGATGTGGAAGAGTTAACAGGGGGTTTGCAGGACATTAGTGATTCTGAGTAGCTGTCATTCAAACCAGAAGTTCTGTTCTGCCATGCGCACCACCAGTCTGGTGTTGCCCCAGCAAACGTCATCATGAGCATGCTCCATGTGATGGCGACTTTACTTCCAAGGACAACGAGCATTAACAACCACTGAAGTCTCCCAAGTCCGCCGCATTCCACCAAAACCCTCTCCAGCATGCCATCCACCTCCCCTTTCAGTCCAGATGTCTCCGACATTTTCTAGAACTTGGGATGATTCGTCTGATAAAGAGAAGAAATTGAAATATCAAAAATATTCATCAGGCATGTTTGCAAGAAATAAACCAGGATGAGTTGTCGCATTCAACTGATTTAAGATTACATAACATGTCAATGAGTTACTCTTTCCATCTAAAACATATTTTTTATAGTAAAGACCTCAATTAGTGGTCGCACGTTG
>CAJDSM010052297.1:0-13168 GCA_903981925.1 Ostrea lurida | reverse complement strand
TATACAGTTTGTCAGGTGAGGTTCCATGTTTTACCGAACAAATTGTGGAAAATTTATCAGAGATTCACAGATGTCTAGTGTTTTCTGCCAATTTTGAATAGGTATGACTGGAATACCCATACCCCCCCCCCCAAAAAAAAACCCAGAATTTTTAGCAAGGATTTAATTTTGGAATTACTAGCTAGCTAGCTATTTACACTATAGTGTAATGAGATCGCTAAAATTGAATGTCACTAACAATTTATTTATTACACATTTGAGGTAATAGTTATCTTTCCTGGAATAAAATAGCTAAAATTGGTTCTTACTTCATATTCATATATGGAAAAATCACTAGAGTTTTGTCAAGTTTTGTCTCGTTAAAATTTTCATTAATACAGTATACAGTAAAGGTGTTGATCAGTTTTAAGACTATTTCAGAATTATTATGTGTTTTATGATTTCAATAGAGAAAACTATATACAGTGAAATTTTGATCTATTAGCTGTTTTAGCCCTGGTAGAATTTTTTATCTTTACTGTGATGGTATTCTATTGTAGCCCCTGTAGAATTTTTTTATCCTTACTGAGATGGTATTCTGTTGTAGCCCCTGTAGAATTTTTATCTTTACTGTGATGGTATTCTATTGTAGCCCCAGTAGAGGCCGGAGTGGAATGAGGAGCGCCTGGGGAGGAGAGATTGGTGGTACAGGGGTGGATCACTATGGAAACCCGGGCACGGCTTACGATTCCTCACTAGTCCCATTATCTAGGTCTCTTTCTTCACTTACTGATGACAAAAAGGAAGCTCCGATCGAGTCCGTCAAGTGAGTATTTACGCGGGTCATTCTGCTGGTCATCTACCTCACTAATTCAATCGTCAGAAGACCACCCCTGTCCAAAGTTCTGGTTCTGTTTGTCTCTCTGAATTTGCTGTTCTTCATCAAGTATATAGGCTTTCATATACTACATGTATTTACATTACAAAGCTCCACTTATTAGCAACTTCTGATAGTATTTCTTCACTTACTGCACTTTTTTCCCAAACCATGCTGACAAGACCACAGCAAAGCCAATGATCCAAATTACTCCCACACCTCCTTTGTTGTCCTGTATCTTCCATAAAACAAATATTAAACCTACACTTCATTCTGTATATTTTATGATAAATTTTTTTATACATGTATTTATGTCAAGCTTTAAGGACACCAGAACATCACAGTGTCTTCATGGAGAAATGAAAAATGATGAAAAAGCACAGATTTATAACAGACAAAACATTGGTGAATGTAAACATTGGGAACTATTTTTTGTTTAAACCTGTCTATTCCGACATGCACTGATTTTGGTAGGACATGAACACACCTGTTTGTCACAAGGTACCAAGATGTTCATTATGCCCATAAAAATGTTTTATAAGATCATCATTATTTACTGAATTGTATGTTTCTATAGGGAGATTTACGTCAAAATAGGACCATTGCTTAATATGCAATCTTTAAACAGGAAAAGGTAACTCTATATGTCTGGCTGGTTGTCTCCCCCTTGTTGAATGTCTGCAAGTGTGTGATCAGTTTCACCGAACCAGCCACAGAGTGACTTGTCTATATGCACCAATCAAATTAATCTCTGCTCGTAATATCAATATTAATGTTCCACTTATTTAATCACAAGAGTTAACTCCCTTACACAAGCAGAGATTATGATCCAAGTGTGTGTTCTCAATGTTAGCATGCCATTTCAAAGAACTGTTCTGTCTCTTTGCTTGTATATATGTGCTGGAATAGGAGTGAATCCACAGTCTTCTGGGGGAGAAAATGTGTGCATTTTATTTGTAGTAATCTGGAAAAAAACCCAATTTATTTCAGTGCTATGTTGAAGTAATCATAAATTTCTTAATATTCTTACCCTAGATTTCGTCATAGTAATAGACGTCGACAAAAAATAACATTTCGCAGTACAGAAAGTTTAATGTAAGGCATATATTGGTTGAACATGTTAACATTTTTGTTGTATGATTATTTTTGAAGACTGTATTTAGCATGTAATATGGGAGAGGGGCTAAGGCATAGAGCAGATGGTTTGGTTTGGAATCATTAACACGGTGGTTGAAGTTTTTCTATAGTACTGTGTGAATTTTGATTCATGTACCCTGGTGTTTGGAAGTGAAGTAGGAACTACAGCAATTTTTTTTCAGCATTTCAAACAATAAAAGGGGGGGGGGGGGGGTGGGGGTTGGGCATTTTGGAATTAGGAAATCTCACATAAAGCTAATTTAGAATAAATGAGATGTTATTGAACATAAAGTATGTGGCTTGCCTTTGCAATAAATCACAAGATTTTCTGTATTTTTAAAAATTAATTAATGAATTCTGGATCTTATATCATAGTTATAACAGTGTCTAACTTGCAGATCAATATTTTTAAGTTTGCTTTTTAAAATTGGAAAATTTAAGATGTAGTGCTTTATCAGGGTGATTTCTGAGTTTTATTTTCATAATTTCTATTTTGAACTAGGACTTTTGCACCAAATCAACATTTAAAGTTATCACAGTAGAATGGTGGATGTTAAACTGAATTTTATATTTTGACTGTAGATTACATCATCAGATCTGACACATCTTTGATCAAATATTGTTGTCAGATCTTTTTTACAAATCCAACTTCATATGTAAAGTTAATACATTACCTTATATGAACTGAATGAAGTGTAAGAAAAGAAATCATAACATATACTGTATGACTGTACATGTATGTGTGTTTTGTTTACATAACAGAATATTTGTGTTCATTAACTAATAATGAATGGCACATATATACAAACTGTCTTCAGAATTTCTAATGGATTTGTGTTTGTGTGGAAAACCATGAAAGTTTTGAAATTTATGTTGTGCTATGTTAACATTCTATTTTCTACAATTACACTGTTTTCATTTTCATTTCAAGAAAATCTCTTATTTGAAACTTTTTCTCCTGAAGTTTTCTATATTTTTTTGGGTTTTATTTATCATATCAAGTTTCAAGAAAGCTAGTTTAAATTAGACAGCTTCAAAAGAAATAGAGCTCTTTTTATCTCTTCTCTATGAAATGAAAAATTGTAGGTATATATTCATATCACCATGAACTGCAATCTATAGATCTTGTGCATGCACCAATATAAATACTTGTCTTGTTCCTTGCATGCAAATTAAATGAATGATTAGATGGTAGAAGAAAAGAACATTTTAAACTTCTTTGCATGAGAATGTAGAATGCCTAAATGTAAAAAAAAAAAAAAATGCTACTGGTAACTAGAACTGCATGATAGAAGATATAAAAAACTAAAATTTTAATTGAATTCTGGGAAGGAATGCTGTTTACCAATATTCTAGCTAATGTGACTAACGTTTTTAATTCAGACTGACCAGACAGCATCCTTATGTTCCTACTTACGTAGAAATGCAGGTAATTAGTTGTGTCTTTATCTGTATCTTTCGATGTAATCACTGTACTTCACTGGTGTGAGGGTGCATGAGGTCTTTTCAGTTTTGATATTTTTGATGTACGTTGTTGCTTTATGGTTCACTTTGTAGTCATCAACACTTTTCAGTTTTGACGGGAGACGCAATTAAAATGTCACCATCGAAGACGACCACTTTCTGCACTTGTAAATTTTTGTGGACTGTTGCTGTAGTGGTTAATGTATCAGTCTGTAGGCAGCATGTTCTATAGCCGGGGTTGGGAATCACAGTCTGCCTGAGTATCTGAGATGGTCACAGGATTCAGGGAAGGACAAAATTTCATGTATTGTTAAGTGATTGGGCAAAGGAGTAGGCCCACGAAGGGTGAAAGTTGGCCCAGTGAAATGGTCAAAATTAAAGTGAAGTTTAAACAAATTATTTCTAACACAAATGATAGTTCATGTATGGTGGTAGTTTATCAGGGTGGTAAAAATCTTGGAGTTTTACATTGGTGTATCTGTCAGAGATCTACTGCCCCAAACATCATGAAATACAAAAATTTGCTTAACATTTTTGGACTTTTACATTCATTTGGTGTATCTGAGATCTACTGCCCCAAACATCATGAAAGATCACGAAATACAAGAATTTGCTTAAAATCACCGCATTTCTGTGATGAAATGTCCAAAATTACATATAGAGCACAGAAATAGACCAGGAATATGTTATAAAATTTTTAACCTTCCTGCTATCATATTTATACTGACAAAAAATAAGATTGGTCCAAGCTTGTGCTCTATACGAATCTTTGACATTTCATCACAAAAATGTAATGATTCTAAGCAAATTCTTGTATTTCGTGATCTTTCATGATGTTTGGGGCAGTAGATCTCAGATACACCAAATGAATGTAAAACTCCAAAAATTTTACCACACTGATAAACTATCATGCATAAACTTATATAATCATTTGTACAGAAAATAATTTGTTGAAATTTCACTTTTAAATTTGACCATTTCACAGGGCCGATTTTCACCTTTCGTGGGCCTACTCCTTTTATCATCCAGTATACAACAATAAAAATTTTGTAAATAAGCGTTATAAGTAAATTCATATTGGTAAAATGATAAACATCTGGAAACTGAAAATCAGGACTGGGCAGAATTTAAACAGGGCAGGCAACTTTTGAATGTTGTCAGCCCTGTGACTGGGTTATTCCCACCCTGCTGTAGAATGCACAAATGCAAATAGACTTTTCTCAGAGACGATAAAAGTCTGCTGGTTATTGGCAGGTGTAAGGCAAGTGGTGTTAGAAGCATTAATATCATTAGATCAATTATCAGCTTTCTCTTAGTTTTTTTTTTCATATTCCTCTATTGATTTCTTCAAACACATTGTAGGCCACATTAAGCATAAGATGAGATCATATATTAGTCTTAGATTTTAGAATAAGTAAACTTATTTTAACAAAGGTAAATTATGGGTATATTTGAATATCTTACCACTACAGTTGAACTTCGGTATCTCAAACACTGATATCTTGAATACCTTGGCTATGTCAAAATGATTCAGAAGTCCAGTCTCCTACTTCTATTACAGTATTTTTACCCTCGATATCTCAAATCCACGGATATTTCGGAGTTTTTCTTGATCCGATCGAGTTCGTCGAGATAACGAGATTCAACTGTACGTTAAAGTCTAAGCATACATGTACATAGACATCAAAATGACTCCATAATACACAGTCATTATTTTTATTATTTTTTATCACATGATGTCCCAAGAAACTTGGATCACCCATTACAAACAGGACTGAATGTCATGATTTAACGAAGAGATAATTGTAGTGTGTAATATATGCATGGACTGTGTACCTTTGCCAAGATTTCCTAAATCTAACTGTAGCATTTTCAGACAGTATCTCCCATTATTCCCTTTTTACACACCACCCCCAAAAATCCTATTTCCATCAAAATTTATTTCAGCTATGAGAATGAAATTTATGAGAATTAAACTGAAATTCCAAAAGGACTAGACATTAAATAAATCAAACAAAACTCGACCTCCTTGAAGGGTTATGATGAATTTTTAGGTCACCTGAACCGAAGGTTCAAGTGAGCTATTCTGATCGCCTTTTGTCCGTCGTCCGTCTGTCCGTCTGTCTGTTAACTTTTCACATTTTCGACTTCTTCTCAAGAACCGCTGGCCAAATTCAACCAAACTTGGTACACATCATCCTTGGGTAAAGGGGTCTCAAGTTTGTTCAAATGAAGGACCAGGCCCTCATCAAAGGGGAGATAATCACGAAAAATGCAAAAAATAGGGTGGTGTCATTTAAAATCTTCTTCTCAAGAACCACTGGGCCAGAAAGCTGAAATTTATATGGAAGCTTCCTGATATAGTGGAGATTCAAGTTTGTTCAAATCATGACCCCCGGGGGTACGATGGGGCCACAATAGGGGATCAAAGTTTGACATGTGATTTATAAGGAAAAATCTTCTCAAAAAACCACTGAGCCAGGAAAGCTGAAATTTATAGAAATCTTCCTGATATAGAGGAGATTCAAAGTTTGTTCAAATCATGACCCCCAGGGGTACGATGGGGCCACGATAGGGATCAAAGTTTTACATATGATTATATAGGGAAAATCTTTAAAAATCTTCTTCTTAAGAACCACTGGGCCAGGAAAGCTGAAATTTTTATGGAAGCTTCCTGATATAGAGGAGATTCAAGTTTGTTCAAATCATAACCCCGGGGGTACGATGGGGCCACAATAGGGGATCAAAGTTTTACATATGATTATATAGGGAAAATCTTTAAAAACTTCTTCCCAAGAATCACTGGGCCAGGAAAGCTGAAATTTATATGAAAGCTTCCTGATATAGAGGAGATTCAAGTTTGTTCAAATCATGACCCCCAGGGTACGATGGGGCCACAATAGGGGATCAAAGTTTTACATATAATTGTATAGGGAAAATCTTTATAAATCTTCTTCTCAAGAACCACTGGACCAGAAAAGCTGAAATTTTTATGGAAGCTTCCTGATATAGAGGAGATTCAAGTTTTGTTCAAATCATGACCTCCGGGGGTACGATGGGGCCACAATAGGGGATCAAAGTTTTACATCTGATTATTTTTTAGAATCTTCTTCTCAAGAACCACTGGGCCAGAAAAGCTTCCTGATATAGTGAAGATAAAAGTTTGTTCAAATCATGACCCTACGGGGTAATGTGGGGCACAATGAGGGATCATATTTAACATGCAAATATATAGGGAAATTCTTTTAAAATCTTCTATATTGAACCAGACGAATGGATATTACCTGAAAGCTTCCTGATATGGTGTAGATTTAAGTTTGTTTTAGATAATGCCCCCCCCCCCCCTCCGAGGGTTGGGTGGGGGGACCACAATAGGGATTAAAGTTGCTACTACTGCTCTTCTTAGTAAAGCAGGGCTCAGGTGAGCGATGTGGCCCATGGGCCTCTTGTTTTATAAAATTGTAGCACATGTAATTAACAAGAGACATAACTCATGTTTGGTCCTTTATGGAGGTTTATTTAAGTGAACTTTTTATAAAGTTGTAGCACAATTAGCAACACTGCAGTTTTGTTATTGCATAGCAAGGGCCATAACTCCTACTGGACAAATGCCCAACGTTTTACAACAGTCTGGGAAATGGGTCTCCCCACATTGTTTTATGCACTGGGCATAATGTCACATCACACCTTATTAATGTAAAGGCCAATAAAAAATTGTAAAAAAAATCAATGAAGAGTCTGACTCATTTACAAAAAAAAAAAACCTTGCTGCAAGCCAATGGCTCTTAATTGTCCTAAAACTGTCAAATTAATGCATTGAATGCATGTGTGGTCCATTATAGAAGAAGCATCTCTAAATATTGTTTGTAATGATAATCTTTTCTATTTAAGGATTTATGTTTTGTTAATGGAACGATGATGTCATAGGAATATGGAGAAGATTTCCCATTAGTTCACATTCATAAAACAAATGCTGTTACATTTGCATGTAGAAACGTCATCGACCTTGTATAACTGCAATGTAGTCATGTAGCTGCATAAATACAGTGAATTTTATTTCCACCCAAGGAGTACGGATAATGACTAAACGTCTTCAAGACAAAGATTGGACATGATAGATTAATTGGTGCGAGGCTTGGAAGCCTTTAGTCAGCAGTAGATACTAAGATATTTTTCATTGCCTCTTTACCGGTATTCAGTTTGGTTTCTGAAGATAGGGCAGGAAAATGTTTTTCTGTTTAGTTTATAATTGCTATACTGAGAACTATTGAAATTTGAAATAATCGGGTTAGGTTGTAAAAAATAATCTCTGATTACTTTAATTCAAAATTTACACAATGCATGTTAATTGGCTCGGTGAATTCATTTTTATAGGAAGTTTACAATGTGCATCCCTGTGGAATGTGGCCATTAACAATTAACGTCCCATATTGTTATGGAATGTAATAATTAACAATTAATGCCCTATATTGTTCATTAACAATTAATGCCCAGTATTGTTATGGAATGTGGTCATTAACAATTAATGTGTCCTGTTTTGTTTGTAACTGCATGTACTGGACCAAGTATACATGAACTCATAGTTGCCAATTAACTTTTTAAGTATCACAAAATGGATCAAGATATTTCATGAAGTGAATGAAAAATATAGGATGATAATTGCACTTCATATGGGTTTGATTATGTAAATAATTGGGGGTGCTGCTGTCTATAATTTAAGGACAGATGGTTGACCATCGTTTGAAATATCTGTGGGTGTACCGGTATATGGTGTATACTAGTTGGTACTCATACCATACATCTCACCATAATTCTCTACCAACCCAAAACAATTAGTTAATGATTGAATCAATACTGTGTCTTAAGTCTCTGTCATGTCATTAAAACATCTCTTCAGATCGAGTTCTATTTTTGTTTTTAGATGTTTCAGTGGTACAGTACAAGCTAGACATCTCAAATGTGCATTGGAATTGTTCTGATTCAAGCAAATTGAGTATCTTGACCTGAAAAAGGCTCTTTGAGTGGAAGTTACAATATCCTAATGATTGTAAACATGGAGTTCTCTCCTAAGTTCATTGTTAATCAATAGATACACTGTATATATATTGGTAGTAAATGAGACTTTTCTGTTTCCCAAGGAATCTGATGATAATCAGCTGGAGTCAGATGGTACTGTGTGATCAGAGTGTTATTGGGTAACACTGCACACCAATTGCATTACAAAGACGCAAATTAAAAATAACCAAAAAAAATTTAAAAATGGTAAAGCACTAGCTGATACATGTATAGTCAAACCTAGCTGCAGTCATGAGTGTTTCTTGAAAAATTTGGCTCAGAGCTGCGTGGAAACTGTAATTAATAAGGAGAAAAATATTTAGAATAGACTAAGAATTGGTGTACAGTAATCGCACAAATTTTGAATGAATGTGAAATTGTCCACCCAAACACGAGTTTTTCTTGCCACGGAATGCTGTATCTGTACATGTATTGATTCCTCACGTTCAGTATGCTGTTCCTTCCACTAAAAGTTCACCGGCATGAATGATGTGATGAAGTTCCCAATGATTTTTAATGAAACAGTCATTAAATTTTATCACACTAGCATGAGCACAGTTTTTACACTTTTAAATCAGAGTAGATGACAATTTGTAGAATTCATTTCATTGTTCCATTAGATTTGACCCGTGTTGGTTTTTGAAAATTGCATGTTTTTGCATTTCAGACATTTTTTTTTTTACAGTGGTTTGATTTTTGTTTTCCAGAAGAGTTGATACCTGTATAGTCTCTGTTCTTTCCATTCCTGGGGAATTCCGAGAGTTAGATCCACGCAGAAACCTCTCCGCTCCTGGGAGAAGACTGGTGCAAGGATCTGTCACATGATCGACATGTGACCCATGCTAGATAACTATTAGAAGTACATGTATTTATTGATAATTGTGTAAGCCATGATACTGATGTGATTTTAACAATTGATGGGTGATAAAATTTAGAAAGCATTTGTACTGCAAAGCTGTGATTGGTTGCTGAGTGTTGTGAAACTCTTTTGATATATCTTTTTTGAAATGGATTTTTTTTTTTTTTTTTTTTTTTTCCAATTGATATACATTGCTGAAACTGTGATATGAGATTTGGTAGTCTTAAAATGCATTTATTCTTTTATTTGATGTGGGTAATTTCTTTATCATGCTGCATGGTTTTACTAATTCTTATAGTGATACTATAGGTGGTGAAGCACTTACTATTGTTATGTATAGTGATCATGGACTGTATAAAGTTGCAAAAGTTTGTAGAAATAGTTTTAGAGTTGTGATGCTCAGAATGCACACTTGACAGCTTCCAGAGTATTTATTTATTTTTATTTGCTCAGATTAAGATATTTTGTTTTATTCTGTTGCTGGTGTAAGTCAAAGAGTGTATGTGTCTACATTTCTCTTCTTTTGCTAATGAATTGTGTTGCATTCAAGTCACCGGGGCAAACATTTATTCCATGTCTGATATTTCATGAGTGCCAAGATCTGAAATTTGTAGATGTACTGTTTTAATTGTATGAATGTCATGTCTATATGGGAGGCATGGATGTCCTGATGTGTTTATTATGTTTAAATCGGAGGAATTAATGTTTTTTTAATATTTCATGGTGCTGTATGAGGTTTTTAGATTATTTTTTTTTAAGGTATACTGACGAGATATCTATTTCATTTGTTGACTGCAAACTTGTCTGTAAGATTATGGAACTTGATCATTTGAATCACTGTCTGTTCTGGAGCTCTGTAAATCATCATGACACCAATTTTCATTGTGCAATGTCAAAAAAAGTCTATCCGTTTGTTGCCTTGTTAGAAAAAAAAGAGTTTGTAAAGCAGTGACTGTGTTATAATTTTGTATGTGTTCTATATTTGTACCTCTGTGTATATATGGCAAACATTTATGCTGTGATGTGTATAGCATTAATTCTCCCTCAGTGTGGCCCCATTTTCACAAGAAGATCATGGGTTTATACAGATCATAAGAAACATTATAATTTTACTACAGCAAGCCTTTTTTTCTACCAGTACGGTTTTTACATGCCCATCCACCCTTTGTGCCTTAGTCTCTCCATTTAATGCAAAGTGATCATAAGTGCACAAACTTAATTTTACTATTCCTTGAAGGTTTGCATTTTCTATTGTGAAAATTTTTCTGCATATTTGTGTGGGGAAAAAAAATAGATTTTCATTTATAAAAATTGTTTATGTTTATTCTAGCATTCATTTCATATAAAAATATCATATATAAATATTTATATGTAAAAATTGAAATAAATTTCAGTAAAATGTAAAGGACTTGATTTTTCTAGTTTTCAAAGGATTGCCAAGATTGAATTATAGCATTTCCAGCGCACTCGGGTAATGCAGCGAGACACTTGATTGTGAGCTGCAATTGTGCACACATCGGATTGGGTGAGCCGGAAAATTTGATAGACGCAGGCGGCTCACGATTGTGTCTATGGAGACAGTAGTAGTGAGAGTAGCTTATTCTGAGACAAAATGTATTTAATCCAGGTACTCTAATGAAATAAACATGATTTGTAAAAATGTTAGCCTTTTCTGTGCCAAAAATTTTATATCTGGCAGAAATTCAACATTTTCATTATTATATGCACTGGGCCACTTGATTCTAAGAAGTACCCTTCTGTATATATCCGGCTCATTCCGATTCGCCTGCTTTAGTGTCAGAATCAAGTATGCTATTGGTAAAAAAGCATATTTCAATCTAGTTATTGAAATTCAGCTTCAGGTACTCTGACAATGAAGCAAATAAGTTGCTCTTTCCACAAAATTCTTACGACTAAGAATAGATTTAGAAACACTGTTCAGTCTGATTAAAACCAGCCCCCTTTCTCCTAACCAAGCCCACCTTTCCTCCTATCCACTGTCAATCGTCTTGATTAGGAAAAGGGGGGGGGTACGGGGACGCGCCGGAATACACGCGGCAATACAAACGAGGGGCATGGTGGGTGTGTGTATCAGGAACTGAAAAACCCACTGTTAATTATTAGCTCAGTCTCCCAGAACGCTGAAGGTTCATAAGTGAGCTATTCTGTATTCGCCTTTTGTCCGTCTGCTCCTGTTATACTTTTCACATTTTCGACTTCTCTCAAAACCCTAAGGCCATAATTCATACCAAGCCTTGTTAGCAAATCATTCTTGGGTGAAGAGGGGATTGAAGTGCTCTCAAATGATAGGAATCTCTCTCAGCCAACGTCTCTCAATAAGGGGGAGATAATCAACGAAAATGGCAAAAATTAGGGTGGGTGTCAATTTCTAGATAACTGTGCGTCTCCAAGAACCGCACTGCAGGCACAAGAAAAGCTCCGATAATTTATATGAAGCTTCCTGAATTAGTGGAGATTCAAGTGTTTGTTCAAAATCCATGATCTCCGGGGGTTACAAATGAGGCCACCAATAGGGATATCAAGGGTTACACCTTATGATTATTATTAGGGAAAATCTTTTAAAATCTTCTCAAGAACACTTGGGCCAAAATGGCATCCTGATATAATGTGAGATAAAAGTTTGCTTCAAATTATGACTCCGCCAGGACGGTCTAACTGGTGGTGCCAGACAAAAGGAGTGTGATAATAGAGTTTTTTCTGCAAATAGTGTAGGGCAAATGTCTTTTAAAATTTCTTCATTTGAACCAGACGAGTGGATAATTTACCTTGAAAGCTTCCTAATATGTGAGTAGATTTAGTTTGTTTAGGATAGACATGCCCCCCCCCCCCGGTGCCGAGGGCTTGGGTGGGGCCACAAATAGGGAAAAATGTTTGTATACTAACCTGCCTCTCTCTAGCATGAAGCAGTGCTTCGAGTGGTGAGCGCTCTTGTTTATATCTCGATCTCTTGCAGATTTTCATATATATTAGTGGTTGATTAAACTGCTGTATTACTTCTGACCTGGTGACATGTATTTGATGTGAAGGCATGTAGATTGTTAGCTAGGTCACTTGAATCCCTCTGGTGACCAATTGCTCATTTTTGTTCACTTTTAAAGTCTTGGGTCAATTTTAATATACAACATCTATGGATCAGGGGGAACACAAATTGTGAATTTAATGGTCTCTGCCTCCCTGGGGCCTGAGGAATAGGACTAAAACCATTAAAAGTAATCTTTACTTTTGGACATAGAGCAGTCAAACTGTATTTCCCAAATCTGTGAAATGTATAACCCCTAGATTCAGGGTTCATGGCCAATGATGGAACCAACGTTTATCATATATTTAATATGGCATTCTGTTTTAAGAATTCTGGATATCAAGGAAGCAATTGTAAAGAGCATTGCATGAGCCCTCTTCCAAAAACTTTGACATTTGCGACTCCTAGGTTCAGGCTCTTGGGAGGGGCTAAATTGATCTTAATTAAATTGAAAATGAATTAAAAGTGCAAGACTTTGAAATTTTTTTTCTTCACTTCAAGATACATCCATTCTGTAAAATGCATATTAAGCCCTCTACTAAAATTGTGAAATTCATGACCCCCGAGTTCAGGTAGCAGGGTGTAATGAGCAATGAATTATACCTACTAGTATATGTTAACCAGCATTATGATTGAGGTTATCCTTGATAAAATATTACAATGATCTTATAAGTTTATTGTAATTGAAGATTTGAAGTATAACCAATACTGTAGTGACCCACGACATGGGCGTAGGAGTCAAAGGGGGGGGGGGGGG
>CAJDSM010052296.1:2525-16242 GCA_903981925.1 Ostrea lurida | reverse complement strand
GAGGGAAGCGTTTACCGTTTCTGTTCGAGGCTGACCCGGGGGATATCTTGGAAAAGTACCCAAGGTGAGGGGAAATTCTAGGAATACAGGTAGAGACATCTGTCGGCTGTCAGTCCCCAGAACCCCATCTTATTCAACATGAACCCCCAGTACATATGTCTACAAGACTAAGGCCTGACGGCATAACTGATATCCTATGCCGGCCTACCTCTAGAGAACCTGCAACCCGTACCACAATGAAAAATAATCAAAGTAAACAAAAGAACACTCCCCCCCGCCACTCCCCCCCCCCCAAACCCCCCCCGACACCCCCACCCCCCTACCCACCCCCTCCCTGCGCTCCAGACTCCCCCCCCCAATCCATCATCTGCAAAGCACCACCACCCACTGCCCCCCCCCCCACACCCACCCCACCCACACCCCCACCCCCCCCCCGCATGTCATCAAACCGCCCGCCATCGCCCCTCCCACACCCCGTCACACCCGCCCCCCCCCCCATCCCCCCCTCACCCCCCCGCCGCCCTCTCTACCTGCGCCCCCTCCACCCCTCCGTCGCCCCCACCCCGGCCACCCCAGCCCCATCCACCGCCCCGGCCCCACCCCCCCCCCCCCGCCAAACCCCCCTCCGGTCCGGGGGGCGGCCCCCTCCCGCCCGCCCCCCCATCCCCGTCCCCCACCCCCCCCCCGGCTGCCCCCCGCCCCCCCCCCGCACCCCCCCCACACAGATCCAATCCCCGCCACCCCCCCCTCCACACCCCCGCACACCCGACTTCCCCCCCCCACACCCACACAGGCCTTAGGCCGTCCCCAACCAACCAACACCCCACCCCCACCACAACCACCGTGCCCACAACCCCACCCCACCACACTCCAGCCCCCCCCACTGGTAACAGACACCCCCCCCCACCATCATTCACCCCAACCCCGCCCCAGCCCGTCAGACCCTCTCCCCCCCCCCGTACCTACCCCAAATACGAATTCCTACCCGCTAATCCAACTAGAACACCCTCACTCCGCAACACCAAGCATGTCAAGACATCGAGTTGCACTCAGAGAGTTATTCTGTCACACAAAGGAACCGGTGTCGTCAGAGTCCGAAACTAGATTGTTTTGGGATTATGCACAATTTATGAACTGATCATCAGATTGATTTTTTAAATATATCTTATGTTGAGACGTTACTAAATACAATTTTTTGTGAAACTATTAAACTGTATGCTATATGTACCTGTAATGATTTGTTTATTATGTTGTTATTCGGGCAAAAGCGTCTACAGAGTCTTTATCGCTATTGGTCGATAATATTGAATTTTAAAATAAGACTTTATCTGATGGAACTGTAAAATTGAAAATTATAAGCTGCGTATAGCCCTACATAAGTTAAGTGCATCCACAGACACGCATAACAATAAATGGATTAACTATGAAATCATTAGAGTATTCGTGAGGACTTCATATTTTTGTTGGTTGCCCATCCACCTATTAACATCTCGACAGTTATACGAAAGTTGTCGGCACCTCCTCTGAGAAATTGTTATTGCATAGTACATATTGACATCTTATTTGCCAAATGAATAATAAGGCTCCTCGTTTTACTTTCAATGTAAAAACTTCCTACAAACATCTCAAGGCATGAAGTAAGCAATTGGTTTCCAAAACCAGAAAAATATAATAAGAAGCTAGAAATATGTCTGTCGATAAACTAAAAGGATTACCCCCGCATCCGCCCCCTCCCCAAACTCACGTCACAAGACGATACGTGTTGTCACTGAATACATCTAGAAAAGATAATCAAAGTTACGGAGGAATAGCACGGTGGCTGGCATTTGGAAAATGTCACAAAAAATACTTATCCTTGGTAACAATGAAAGAAATATGTCTTTGGCCTTTTTATATTAGTGTACATATGTGAAGTGAGTAGTCCTACCCAGAATAGAATATTGCGCGTATCTTCTACAATTTACATATGTGCAACGGACAAGCAGTTGGGAGTAAGAACGGGCAATCATTTTGCCTAGTATTGTGAGGGCATTTCGCAGTAAAACGGTAAATAACTCATATTACTCGGCAGACTCACTTAGTGTACACAGATATGAACACGTGTAACGACCATATACCTATATGTCTACCAGACACTGACCGTATCCCCGAAGAATTGACGTCAAACTGGAGAGTTGGGTGGTGGGCCCTTAGCTGAAATGGCCAAGGGGTATCTCGACTAACAAAGGGTGCTCAACGTTTTGTGGACAGCATCGGTCATGAACTTCCCCGGGAAGCTTTCAACTGGGAGAAACGGGCAGTCTTTCCACAATGAGTGTCTTCCGATTAGTCCCCAGTATGTGAGAATCTCTGAGATGTCGCATAAAACTTTGTAAAAACATGTTCCTGTAATCATACACACTCGACCCCATATCCAAAACAGAGAGCCTTGTATAAAGTCCAATTCCCCCTTCGCACCCCACCTGTTCGCATGTAAGGAATGTCCGCGCGTATATGGTAGATTGCTTTTCCAACTGGCCCCAGCAATAGAACCTGTATCTCTTCCAAATATGTGCGGCCCGACGTCTTTCTTGCAGGTTAACCGGGAGTATTTAATTACGAAAATCTGTGACTTCATTACAGATTTAACAATTGGTGAGCGTCTTTGGCCTTGGAAAGGCGGCTATCAGTAATGAGTAAGATGTACCAGAAGCTTAGCCTGCTAGTGATTCCTGGTGTTCAACACAAGGATCCTACCGATTTTCATATACTAACTGAGCTAAAAA
This sequence comes from Ostrea lurida, assembly GCA_903981925.1. Lineage (NCBI taxonomy): Eukaryota > Metazoa > Mollusca > Bivalvia > Ostreida > Ostreidae > Ostrea > Ostrea lurida. The sequence goes on along the minus strand of CAJDSM010052296.1, from coordinate 13,477 downwards.
AAATGTTTAAGCAAACAAAGAAGTGATGTTTAAAGAAAGAACTTATACTACGCATTCTGGTTCAGAGGCAAAATGTTAGCATACTGGTTAATCAGCACCGCTCTAGATGGATTATCTTGTGGAACAAGTTTGGTAAGCCCTCTGAATCTTCAAGTTTTATCATTTTGCTTACGTAGACCTAGCTAGGACCGAAGGTCTTTAACTTAGTGGTTTAACAACATCCTTTTAAGAATTGATGGTGATATTGTTGAGGTCACGTTACCTGCACAACTAATAAATGTCTAATGGGACCACTGTGATCTTTGGTCGTTGTGTAGATATATGATATTAACGATTATAAGAAAACTAATCTGTATATGATATTTATCTGAGGGTCCTGAAGTGAGTGCAGGCTTATCGACCCGGAAGATGATTAAGACGGTAAAACACTTCTCATCAATGCGGCTTTCGACGCAATATATCTATATATTAATTGTGGAGCTTGTACAGGACAAGTTTAACACTAGCAAGGTTCGTTTTTCGTAATTCACTGTCCGTTTTGGTACCCCAAAATAACTCGAACGTCTGCGGGATAATACCCATACGATGTCCCGGGAAACAAGTCCTTCTCGTCGAAACCACCCCGCAGGACCGCAAGACGCCGCTCCCCGATTCCGAGAGAACACTTCGCGTACAAGAATCAGAGAGTCACAGAACACTGCGTATCAGGTCGAAACGTACAACAACAGAGACCACTGCTCAATAGACAACAACCATCCAATCACCGTCCCCGGTTGCAGTGAGTAACCCGGTACCGTCCCTCATTTGTCGTCGTAAACTTATTTTCATTAATGCTAAATGCTTTATAAGCTAAAATCTTATCACATTTTCCACGTTCTTCCGCTTTCTGAAAAACCCATAGCCGTCTGTTGTCAGAAGTGAACCAGTGACCGCGTCTGAATTCCACAGAAATTGCCGGAATTGAATTCACGTTGCATTGTCCAGACAAAATATCGTCCAGAGTTTGGCCTATAGGATAGAAAGGATGTCTCGTGCTTTTTCCGAACGTTCTTGCAATACTGTCTTGGCTATAACGAATTTCTGATGGCTTTAAGTTTAGTTCCATACTATTAGTAACAGCTGAACAGTTTACAAAGTGCCCATCTTCTTGGAAGAGAAAACGAAACTAGTAGCTTGATATATCTGTTTCTTGAAAACACTGCGAAATAGCTCCATTACATAATGCGTAGATTCAGCCAAAATATCAGCATCCGGATTCATTGCAGTGCAGACGCTACACAGCACGCGAGGATACATGCCCCCCCCCTCCTCAATTTTTTTTTCAAAGAATGGACTCGGATCACAAGGAGGTGTTATTTGATTGATAGTCACAACAGCTGACTTCCTCTATCCATAAAGTATAGTATGTGTCAGCAATGTTGGCATAATCATTCGTTGCTGTACACAGCCTCTTTATAGTATCTCAGTTGGATAATGTGTCCACTGCTTATCTGTAGATCGCGGGTTCGAGTCTGACAGGGTTTTATTTTATTTTTTTTTTCAGATTAATTTTTTCCCTTACTAGATAAAAATTTTAAAGTTTTAATTTCAAAATGTTAAAATGTAATATCCTTCACTTGTCATCCATGTTAAATTGTTTTAGTTTGTTATTCCTCGCGTTCACACTGAAATTATTAACTGAGTTAATGCTGGTATGCCTTGGAGTGTTAGTATAGACACCTGCAACTTGATGTGGCCAAACTAGAACCACTCTAAAGACTTGGCAGAAATAAAAAGTACTATATGAACCAGTAAATAATTCTATATTGTACGTGTGCTTAGTTTGTAGGAAGTTTTTAAGGTGGTTCACAACACCAGAGACATACATATGTTTCTGACAACACCAACGTTTCGTTTGAATGATCGCAAACGCACCGTATTTACAATTTTGGGATTAAGATAACGTAACTCACTTCCCCACGCAGATATGGATGAACTTGGTCCAACTACCAAACCCACTATTAACCGAATTAACTTCGTAGTGTGAAATCAGAGACATATATAACATTATAAAATTATATATGTCTCTGTGTAAAATGACCCCGAGTTGAAGTTTAAACAATGATTAAAAGTTCGAATTATCAGTTCAATATAGAGGGTGTGTAAGAGCATGAAATCAAACCACGTAATTTATAGGTTCACAGAATCATCCATAGGTTTTTTTTAATCTTAGTTAAATATAATGGACTGTTTTCAAAAAACGATTTCGCTGACTACCCTATATATAAACTGAGGCATTACCCATTCTAAAAATACACCACTATATAAACAGAACTACAGGTATCTAAATATGCCCCCCAAACGCAAATACAAGTTTTATTTTGGTTTGACTTTTTATTACCGATGTCATAGTTTGTAGATCTTGTGTATACATGGCTGTGGTGATATTTTATTGTGTATTTCAAGAATTACTTTCCCTTTCACTTTGAGCTAGGGTTACCTTGATCATAGGCTGATCTCAGCATACTTCATAGGTTGTGGACACTTTAAAAAAAATACACAGCATACTTATTCCAATACCTTTTTTTACTTTATTAAAATGGAACACTTTCAGAACATTGAATGATTCTTTTTTCCCAGTTACATGTACATAAATTTAAACTTTTTTCTAATGCTTTATTGACTTGATATAAAACTACATAAAATACGAAATTGTGTCTCTTTTAAAAATCTTAAATTCACATAGTATGCATACAGACTAGCTGTGACTTTCCTATGACTTTTTCCCCTTTGACTTTTTACCTTGACTTTATTTCCTGTAATTTTTTCCCCGTAACTTTTTTTTACTGTGACATTTTCCCATGAGTTTTCCCCCTACATTGTTGTTACTTTACCAGGCTTTGTTAAAGTAAAAGAATATCAGACTCGGCACAATCAAGAAAATTGCTAATACCACAAGCAAAATACAGATAGCTTGTCTCCCACACATATATCTACACTGATAATTCGAGACAATTAAATGTGTTTCATCATTGTCTGAAACTTGGGTAAAGTCAATGGTAGCGTGGATAGTGTTTCCACGAACATCGTGCCAACCAGTCATAGAGTTGGGACGTTCGGTAATTCTTTTTTCTGATTTGGAAATGGAAAGTTGGTCTTTTCAGTGTTCTATCGTTGTTCTTTCTCTTCGTCAATAGCTATCGAGATTTTGTCTTTTGTAACATGGAAAATTAGATTTGGTAAGTGTGGAATTGTGGTTGCCAGCGGATTTCTGTAATACTGAATCAATGTTGTAAAAATTTCGTTCACAATTCTCTGAAGGAAAACCATTTTCTCGATTCTTTTGATCGAAGGTTATCTTGGCGTTCAACGTGGCAGAAGAATTCGTTGAAGATTCTACAGACATCGTAGATCTCGGTTCAGTGGATACTAGTGGTTTCTTTCTCATCCTAGGCGTGGTTCTCCATAAAGAACCTCCCGGATTTCCTCGAACATTGATTGATGTACCATTGTTCGTAGTGGTAAATTTAGCACCATCAATATAGGTTGTTTTTCGGACAGATATTTTGCCACATTTTCCACGCTTCTCGGCCTCCTGGAACACCCACAATCTTCTGTTGTCTGCTGTGAACCAATGGCCATTTCTGTACATTACAGAAATACTTGGTATGGAGTTGCCGGATAGAAATATCGTTCTTGGTTATGTACTTTCCTATTGGGTCTAAGTGGTCCATGCATGTGAAGTTGTTAACCGAAACAGCGTTACTGGCAATTAGATCCCATGAATTGAAAACGAATATTTCAGATGGGCTAAGGTCATGTGCTATCTATTTTAAATACTGATGGTACACTCGTAGTGTTGGAACGTTCGGTATTTTTTATTTCCGATTTGGAAATGGAAAGTTGTCTTTCAATTGCAATTTCCAACGTTTTTCTTTCCTCTTCGTCAAATGCTATCGAGATATTGTCTTTGTAACATGAAGTTACATCTGGTAAATGTGAATTGTGTTCCAGCGGTTTCTGCAATGCAAAATCACTGTTTGTAAGAAGATTTTGTTCACAATTCTCCGAAAGAAAACCAATTTGTTTATTCGTTTGATTGGAGGATACCTCGGCGTTCAACGTGGCAGAATAATTTGTAACAGATTCTGCAGACATCGTAGATCTCAATCCAGTGGATTCTGATGGGTTTCTTCTCACATCACGCATGCTTCTCCATAAAGAACCTCCCGGATTTCCTCGAACATTGACGAATGTTCCATTGTTCGTAGTGGTAAATTTATCATAATCTATATGGGCTATTTCTCGGACAAATATCTCATCACATTTTCCTCGCTTTTCGGCCTCCTGGAACACCCACAATCGTCTGTTGTCTGCTGTGAACCAATGACCATTTTTGTACATTACAGAAATACTTGGTATGGAGTTGGCATTGCACCGCCCGGATAGAATGTCGTCTAATGTCTTTCCTATGGGTCTAAATGGGTGTGATGTGGATTGCCCAAAAGCACTGGCAATAGAATCCTGACTAAAACGAATATTCAGTGGGCTAAGGTACATCTTTTTGCTATACCTATTCCGAGTATACTGACCGTACAAATGAATCGGTTTGATATATAGTACATGTTTGATCATCGTTATCTATAGGTTACACGGTTGTATTTCCTAAAAACGCTTCAGCTACAATGTATTTTCTCCCCAGAAGGCTTCGATGTGGAAATGAATAGATTGATATAAATTTATGCTATGTGCCATCTTGTAAAAGATTGCATAGGACGAAATTCACCTTACAATTAAACACCCGCATGTACAATCTGACAGGATAAATGTAAGTGTCATAGTGTGAATGTGCCTTGTCAAATTTTGTCCAATCTGTTTACGATTTTGTAAAAAAAATCAACTAATCATGGACACTTTAATTACAAATTCTAAAAAAAAAATTGGTTCTAATATACGCTCAGCATGCATATTTAACAGACACAAATATTTAACTGGGTTTTTTTTTTTTCAAGATGAGCCAAAGTAATAAATAATCATAAACCAATTGATGTATAAAACACACAAACAACAACAAAAAAAACAAAAAAACTCAGTACAACAACATACGTGATAAGCCAGCTCAACTGGATCATTTATCTTTATTTTGTACCATGATAAGCTGACATACGTACTTCGACAATTGATCATTTTCAGGTGAAAAAAGAGATCTTCGTAACTATCCTTATTATAAATAATTGGGATATCGCAAAACATCGCGATTTACACTAAACAATAGCAGCTTAGTTTTCCTGAGCCAAATATCTGAATAAGAGACATTGTTACTTATCAGTATCTGTGCCCCCAACACGCTAACTAAAGAATCATTTTTGATATAGTACTAGACATATGCTCTGAAGACCCAAATACTATTAGAACCAATTCAATAAATTCACATGCCCCAATAAGACGATATATCACTAATATATCTGTCTCCACACCTCAAAAGTATCGACGTTACCTTGTCCTTTTTAGCTAACCCTTCTCCAATGTAAGGGTACCATGAATTAATTATTGGTATTTTCTCATTTGATAATTTCTCCGCGAGTTTGCAATGTGTAGCAATATAGTTCGCTCTAGTTAATGTGTATGCTGAAACTTGGATCAGAGTCAATCGTACACTGTCCACAAAGCAGTCTGCTGTCTTCTGGCACTAACTGAAGCTCGTCTATTTATTTCTTCCTTCTGATTCGCATTCATTCTGCACATTTTGTCTCGTTATCGAAACAGAACAAATCTGACCTCTTCCTATAATGATCACTCCTAGAAGGCCAATGGAATATTAGACTGTACAATCGCAAAGATATTTCATCGGGTATCGTTCCCATTAATGTCATCCAGACGATAAAGTTTGGAGTTCGATTATTTAATTATTCTGATTTGGAAATGGAATAAGTTGTTATTCAGTTTCCACGTTGTTTTGCTCTTCGTCAATAGCTATCGAGATATTGGTTTTGTAACATGAAATTGACATCTGGTAGATGTGAATGTGTTCCAGGGTTTTGTAATACTAATATCAATGATTTGTAGAAAATTTTGTTCCAATTTCCCGAAAAACATTTTTTGATTCTTTTTGTTCGAAGGGTATCTCAGCATTCAAAGTGGGGAACTCAAGAAAGATTTGCGAATATCGTAGAATTGAATTAAGTTGGATTTAATGGTTCTTTCACTTCAACATGATTTACTCATAAAGAACCGCCCGGATTTTCGAACTATTGATGGAAGGCACCATATTGATGTGTGGTAAATTTATTTAGCTGAATAATGATTGTTTCTCGACAAATTTTGCCAACATTTTCTCGCTTTAGGCTCGTGGAACACCCACCATCATCTGTTGGTTGCTGTGTAACAAATGAACAGCTTATCTGTACATTTAGACATCATGGGTATGGAGTTGAAAATTGCACCGCCCGGAAGTAGAATAAATGTCTAATGTTTTCCTATAGGTTCTAAATGCGAGTGTGATATGTTACTCCTTCTGTGCAACAATGAGACACGAACAGAGACAACATGACAGCCTAACCTGAAGTCCTATAATTAGCGACTTCTGTAGAAACTCTGCAACAGATCAACAAGTATTCAAGTAATTTACGACTAACCAGTAATCCGAATTAACAATTAGCATATCACAGGTGAATTCCTTTCGTCATATACAGCGTATGATCTGGATCAATGTTAGGAAAACGAGACTCTACAAAACATTCAGCGGAATCAAGAAGAGGTATACGCTGAGGAACCAATCATATATTCTGAGGCTTGAAGACATAGGTTCTTTTTCATCCGTCGTATTACACAATTAACTTCTTTGTTCAACCAGAGATCGTCATTAAGTTTTCATCTGCCTCATCAGCATAACATCGTTCATCTCTAAAAATAGATTTTTCCGACTAATAACATATTCTATCTTATTTTCTAGTCCATGTATCTTTTGACGATGCTTTAACCCGCAGAAAGCTGAATAGTGAGGGCGCGGAAAATCTAAAACGGAAATTCGTGAAGCTGCAGTCTTTGCTGAAGCATTTAGAAGGACTGTGATTCCGAAACTGCAGTTACTGATTTAATGCTAGTTGTCTGCCCTTGTCCACAGTTCAGATCTGGCATGCTAATCATAGTTTTAAAAATGCTTGCCATAATTGCAGTCTCGTTTATTGATAATTACAGAGCTGGCACGTGTGGAAAAAGTATGCGAACACACTATATGGGAAGTGAAAGTAGCGCTTGACCTAATATGAATGAAGAAAGCTAAAACTATAATTGTTCACACTGAAGTGTAATCTTAGAATAAGCACAAGTGAAACGATGGAGTCAGGTGAATCTTTATGAAAATAACTCAAATTATCTTTCAACTCTCCTAAATGCAAAATATCTTAGATGGTTTTAATCAGACAACATACTTTTTATCATACATATTATCAGGTGAGATGCATACATGCTCATTAATTTCTGTCTTCAATCCTTCTCTTTGAAGCTACTAAACCTCAACCAAATTAAGATTTATTGCCTCATCAACAATTCCAACAGTTTAAAGACATGATTTAACACAATCATTCAGCCGAACCACTACTTTTCTTCTGGACGCTGGATGGTGGACCCGTCGACTTTAAACCGACAGTGGATTGTTGTTAGCGAATGAAAGAATGCTGATGTTGGAGTGCATGTGGAAGAATACATCCTCTATTGGATTCCGGGTTAAAGCTAAATTGAGATTTGTTTAGGAGCATCAATTAACATCGGTTGCGTAGATGCTTTCTATGATTACTTTACTTTCCAATATTCAGACAATGGTGTGGTCCAAGAAATTCGAAATAGCTGCTAAAGCCAATTGGCTAAGACGCAACAGAAACGTGATTGGATGCGTCTATTTTGTCACGGTGTCATTCAGCTTTCCGAGGTCCGCTGTTCTTAAGAACAGATCAGTGATGAAGATCTTACAACAGAACAAGCAAGAACCACTCAATCTTAATAGATCAAGGGGTTTCTCTCTCTCTTCTCTCTCCTCTATCTCTCATCTCTCTCATCTGTCTCTTATCTTCTCTCTGCTTCTCTCTTCTCTCTCTTCTCTTCTATTGCGTTTACAAGATATGAGTTATACTCTAGGGACGTAGTATTCACATTTTTTTAATGTAATTTTTTAAATAAAAACAAGCCAACAGAACTTTATTCAAGTTCTCTAAACATTTGTTGTAATGTTTTGTTTGACTCGGTTATTTAGGACTAATGTAGCATCGTTTAGTTTACCCATATTAGAAACCGACAAAAGTACACCCAAAGACTCTTAATTCTATTCTAAACCAATCCTAAGAAGTTTATTGGTATAGATGAACAAGGTTTGAACAACGGAAAGTATTGATTTGTGTGCTTTAATCTAGTTATCATGAATATTGGAATATGTAGCGAATTTCAAAGGTGGACTATATTTTGTTTCATCTATGTTTGATTAGTTTTTGGGCATAACAAGTTATGTCTGTAGGAATCCGGGTGAAAAGGTCTCAGTACGTCTTCCTTGTCGTAAAGCAGGACCAAATGGGGGGTCCTTCGGATAATAAATGCAAAAACAGAGTCAGTCGTGCATATTGAAGTGTGACTATAAAGTTCCTCCCTGTCATAGGCCTAATGCAACTATAGGCCTAAATTTTACAGCTCAATCACGACATGGTGACATCTCCATTCTCGAGTGGGATGTTGAACAATATTTATCAGTTCAAAACAACATTTTACTTTCGTTATAATTTATTATCCGCTCGTGACATTGTGTGGGTTATACAGCTAATGAGTGTCACGTGCAAGGATAGAGAATCAATGAATACCAAATCACTGAGCATATGAAAACATTATGAAATGATTCATGTCTTTGAGGTCAACGTAGTAATTAGTAAGTGTAGCATTTGTTTGCTTTCAAATAAGATTCTTTTTATTGCTACCCGAGAAATGGGGTTTTTATAAAATTCAAACTTGACAGTAAAAAAAAAGACATCAGGCGATTGTCTAAGAACATTGATATATGTAGTAGAGGGAACTAAAAACTGCGTCATAAACAATGCGTAATGTACGTAAAAAAAAGATCAGATTCAGTCATCTTCAGATGACTTCCGTATTTACATATACGTAATTAATGAAAATTCGCTGTCCATGTATAAGTAACAAAGCTTTTGGCAAAGATCATGTTACTAAGTGAACAGAAAGAAGGTCTCTTTGTTAGTTGTATCAAGTAAATATATTAGAGAAGTTATGTATCATTATCAATAGAATCTTCGTTTCAGGTGAGGAAGATTGGTATGTACTTTATGCTGAAGAGGGATCCGGGTAAGAATACTGTGCAGCATCAGACAGCTCTGACTGTTGGCCCCGAAGGTTTCTTTCGAAATTCTACAAGCTAAGACGACGGTGGGCTCTTCACTCATGAATTTCTGATCTGCTGCCAAGACTAGGAAATCGTGATAGAAAAATGAACGTAATTTCCATGTTGTTTATTATATCAATTTCTCTCTTTATATCGTCGATATTGAACCCTGGTCTATATTTCTGCTAATTCTGGGTGCAATTTACCGCGTGTTCTACGATGAACCATGGTTGGCATTGATTTAGCACATTGATCTGTCAGCCTACTGATCATTTTCAATATTCCTGCAAGGAAGATACACAGGTATGTTACCACAGATGATATATAATATATGTAGCCGTTGTTATTCTGACAATAACTAATGCTACAAAATAATATTTAGCAATCTGTATGGTAAAGCAGCAAGAATACAAATCCTTTATTTCTGAATGCAGCAATTACATCCTTTCAGCTGCCTGCTGGCGGCAATCATTTTACGTATACAGCTGGTGATGATGTGTGTATAGGTTTGGTGAAGGTAGTGTAGAATCCAGTTTTGTTCGTACCGACATTCTTCTGTTTTGTAGCTGGGTGTTCGTCATCGCAGCTCTCATCCACCAAGGTGAAAGAGTTGTTTTGTTTCCAAGTAAAGTAACTTTGAATGAAGAGTAACGATTAATATTAATTATATATAAATCTTGTTTTCTTAAATAGTGATATTTAAAATTGTGAAAATGGGTATTAACATGTTAAGAGTGAATGTCATTGATTGGACACTCCAGGTATTTACCTTATGGTTTTCTTCTCTCTTTTTCAAAATCAAATAATAAAGGAGGTGGATTTACGTTAAATATTTTGCTACTGAAGGCTGGATTGAATTATTGGAGAAAGATACGTGCATGGAAAGCGTAAGGATGGGGATTGTGAGGTAATATTCACTGCATGTAGGATTCAGTGTGGTTGCTAAACAAAGATTTTAGTATGATATTTCGATGGGTGTGGAATAATTTAAAGATGATTATCGGACCATGGAGTTTATTGGTTTTTTAATGTGTTCAGTAAGTTTTTTTTTTTCAGGAATTATCTTGCTTTTCATGGCTGTTGTAATTTCTTCTTGGGTTACCAAATCATGTTATGCTTCTATCCGTTTCATGGGAAATGCACAATTCAACTGGGGAACTAGAGAAAAGTCGGCCACTGTCAGAATACGACTCGGCTACAGCGGGGGGGGGGTGGCGGGGGGGGGGGGTGGGGGGGGGGGGGGAAGAAAAATAAATTGAGGCAGGCGTGTTCTTTTTGGACTGGTGTCGGTAAGGATTGATAAAGCACATTGTTCATCCATGTAATTTCAAGGTCATTATTTTTATATGATAAAGGCATTGGGAAAGTCCTCACGAATGAGGAATATTTTTAGATGCAGGGTCTGTGGTTCGAGAGTATTCATGGAACCTGAAAGGAAGAAAACAGAATGAAACCTGAAATTGGTACATCTAGTAAAAGTATAAACAGAGGGGGCGACACTGAGGAAAAAACGCTAGCAATGCGGCTGAAAAGGTTACGCAAAGACGGAAGGCAAGAATAGGCTTAATTTGTTAGAATAATGACATTGAATGTAAGT
>CAJDSM010052278.1:0-14582 GCA_903981925.1 Ostrea lurida | reverse complement strand
TTTAAACGAGATGCAATAAACGTTGATAAATCCAGAAGGATTAGACGCCACATCCCTATACATGTAGTCGGGTTAAAACTATTGTGGCTTTTCAGAAGATTACCACTACACTGTCATCATGTACATATCAATTGTTAGGCCGTTTTTCATACGCTGATTTTGACTACTTATTACTTCATTTACCTGATCAAGACAATGGGCTCACGGCAGGTGTGACAAGTCGACAAAGGATACATACCCCTCCTTGGCACCTAATCCCATCAATTGTATATCCAGGGGTCTGTGTTTGTGCAACTCTTGTTTTGTATCCCCTTTGGCAATTACGAGATTGATCACTGTTCGTTATTTTTGCCTTTATATATAATTCTAAATGCCATCACAATCGAATAAGGTGATTACTTCAATAAATTGATGAATAAAACCACTTTTTAAAAAGCAATACAAATTAATGCTTTATTTCTTCATGCCTGAGAGAAAAAACCCAAATAATTCTGTGTTAAAATTCGTAAATTCTTTGACGTACGTTAAAAAACAGAAAGACTTATTGAACTCACCAAATGAATAGTCTAAATTTTAAAACAACAGGAAGTACACAATATTTACTTGTTTTCCAATTCAAGTAAAGACTCATGGAAGTCAAACAACAACTGAATAATGAGTATGCGTATTTTTTTCAAGTTATGCTATAAAACTTGTGATCGTCAGGTAATAGGACAACAGTGGCTGTTATTCATCATCTCAGGATAGCATCAACTATAAAATGGCAGAATGGCTTCAGAATTTGTTGAGAATTTCAACGACTCTGGGAAACCTGCAGTGTATGAGGAAGAGCATTATAAAGGAATTGATATTGACAATAAAGGATGGGGACATGTTGCTATATTTGTTTCTCTCGAAATATGTAGGTGTGTAAAAATAATGTATATATTAGTGTGTTACTGAATCATCTCAAGTCACTGCCTGTAATAGAGATATATACACACTAGACGTGATTTTTATCACAGGTCATTCCGAAAAGCCAAACGTGAAGAAAAGTGATTAAATATGGAAATGCAAGTAGAAATGCCCAAAAGTACAGGAAAAAGTTAATTATTGATTTTTAAACATTCTACACTAAATTCATTAATTTCTATTGTTACAACGCAAAATGATAAATTTCATGTTTCAATATGGACGATATGAACTTTTCTTTTGCATGTGTAGGTAATGAATTGGTAACTTTTAATATATGTTTAGATTTGAAGTTCAGTAAACGTTTATTATCTTTAAAAAAACCTTTATGCTGTTTAGAGTCGTTTTGAAACTTGGCTTTACAAGCAAACCCTATGTGAGTGAATCGTGTTGTGCTTGGATATCTATTACATGCAAAAGATGCACTTTATCGATTGGATTTTAAAATGAAAATTAACTACATGGCAAACGAAATCGTACATGATTTCGTGGAAATATATTAGAATTCAGGCCCAGACGTGTACAATACTTTACAAAAATTACGCTTGAACATTTGTCAGAAACATTCACTCTAAATACGTATTTTTAAGTTTAAGAGAGCTCGCTTTTATACATTAAAGGTGTATATTTTGATAAGCTTTAAAAAAAATTTGAAGGTTCTTGAAATAGAACACATAAAATAGGTTTTACTTGCCAAGATAAATTATGTTTAGGAAAACTGTTTATTTGCTGAAAGCAATGGAGATTGGAGTACATGTTTCTGTGAATTGTGATTGTGAATTTTTAAATATAATCAATGAGCATACTGGAACGATCTATTGATTAAAAACGCAATGCTTCCAAACTATAGTAATACCTTTAAGCGAAACGTCATTGCTATGACTGTCAGGCAAACAAGAGATACACATCATTACGTCTATTTTTAAGAACAGAAATTCCTGTACAGTAATGCTATATTACAATATTTGTGACATCATAATTATACTTAAACTAAATAGAAAATATAAAAAGTTACGGGTGAACATTTACCGTATTGGTATAAAACTGAAAATAATTTAAAAATTGTATCATTTGTCTCAACTACCAAAATGAGCTGGAACGATATAACAGAAGTTGACCTAGAGGAAGGCAGTAATGGAGTTAAAGGAGAAGAGCACGATAGCCCACAATGTCAACCATTGAAGGAAAATGGATATTACATAAGAGGCTCCAAAATTATTGGCAAAGTTCTTATCTGGTTTAGATATTGTAAGTGTAAAAAGTATAACGAACAAGAATGTGCTAGAATTATACAACAATTCCGTACATCAGGAATACCTGTGCCTACTGAAGGTGTAGATATTCATAGCGATAGTGGATGTTACTATGCTGCTGTCCCCCGAAAAGAAATAAGACGGGAAAACAACAAACAAAAGGAGGTTTACATTTATCCTCTCCAATGTGAATGCAAATCACGATCAAAAACAGGGAAATCCAATCCTTAAAACATAGGTGAGATTGAGATACTATTTTTTATTATTAAATGAAGCAAAAGAAATGGACATCAGGAAAATTTAAATTTACAAATTTACTAAATCGATAGAGATTTCTTGTGTAGTAACTGTGGTATCAACTTTACAATTAATTAATCAACATAGTGCAAAATACTACTAGTAATTCCTGTAGTGTTATATATATCCAATACTCGTTTATCTTTCAATATAATTCATATATAACTGTATGTTTTAGTCGGTTGGGATGAAAGGAACGTGAGCAAAGAAAAAAAAAGAGAGAAGATTAATAAGTTCGACACCATTGGACTTGACATTTTTTGAACAAAGAACACCAGTCGTGTAAACTTTTTCATCATCATCATCATCATCATCATCATCAACAACAACAACAACAACAACAGCAACAACATTCAACAACGCTTCCTTCGAAATTTTAAAAAGTGTACAACATTACAATTGATGGCATGATGCTTGTTTTTTTTCTTTAATTTTGTTTGTGCATGTTATATATTCATATTTGTGTACGAATCATTAGCAGTAATGATCAGATGGTTTTATACTTTGTCTAACATTCAATTCAAAATTATTTATTGAATGTCTTGTTGTATATTGAATTCATTAGTGTTTGAAATTAAATAAAAGTATATATCATGGTGGAATTGCCATAGATATATTTGAGCAGTGTGTACCATCTTTTTGCAGGGAGAAGCCAGTAAGCTGAAGAGCTAGGCTTATATCCTTTCGATTCTTCATTAAGATATATTTGCATATCCACTGTTTCCCTATGCTATGACTGCATACCTATCAATTGCGTTTATATCTCTATGAACCACACTCGAAATGCTTTTGCAAACTTCATATTGCAAACTTTCCATATTGCAAACTTCACAGTCAAACTAAAAATAGCGGTGAAATGCTTATATACGAAATTTTAATAAGATTTTATGTTATTAATGTTTTAAGATCAAATGCTATTTTGATTTTGTAATTTGTGCCAAATCCGACCCATTAAAGATTTTTGAATTCAACCACAAATAAAAATATATCTTGTATTGAAAATGATTGTTTATACCAAAATAAAATATGAAATGCAAGCTAAATGTTGGATTTCTACATTCCACAAGGGCGATAACTCTTTCTGTTTCAGGAAATAAATCCCTTTGCATAGGGGTTATCATTTATTTCAAAAAATGACTTCACAGTGTTATGCAAGAAAAGCTGTACTATTGATAATAATTTATGTACAGCTGCAGCTTTTGAAAATCAAAATCGTTTTGATGTTTTAGCCTTTATAAAACTATAATCTGGAGAACAAGAAAAAGCTTTCCCACCTAAATTCCTATTGACGTTGTTAACGTCATTTGGCTGCATTGTTACGTACGTACATGACGTTTGCAAAGTGACGTAAAATAGCATCAGTGCATTCTTACGTCATCGAAAGCGCCGTATAATCGGCAATCTTCAGAATAATGAGATAGTCAAACTCACAACTTTGTAATCATTATCGCATCCAGTGTATTTGTACACATTCTTGAAGAATGTTTTGTAACTCTCTACATATAATCTTTGAGGTTATATATCCTTTTTAGCACATGCAATATTTCATCAAAATCTTAGACCCTATGTAACGTTGTTGGGACCCCACAAAAGGGAAACTACCTGACCTTACGTAGCTTTAAATAATAAACAAATACCCTAAAACAACAGTGAAACGGTTTTATTTATGTGAAAATGATTTATCTAAGGTGATTTAAGACTCACTCACGACACACAGCAAGAATATTTCTAGGATGGAATATGCTGTAAGTAATTTCCGGATCCCGACGACAATGTATGTATGCAGTAGTCCACAAAGGGAAACAAAATGCAAATATAACAAATGAATAACGTTTTTCAGTGAACATGGCATTAAGAAATGCAATTGCTCTGCTGGCATATTCCCTATGATGCGCTTACGCGCATCATAGAATATGCCAGCAGAGCAATTGCATTTCATAACACCATGTTTCACTGAAAAACGGTATTCATTTCTTATATGTTCAAAACAAAATATACAAGAACAATACTCTCCATGTCAGGTCATATTGCCAGTATTAAGCTGGATTAATCTAGTCTTAACGGTGTCTGAACAATGTTGTCAGAGTTTAAAGTAAATATATCAAATGCTTTTATAACAATATCGCTCATAATTGTTTCTTTTTCTTTTTACACTATTTTTTAAAGTATGAAAAAAGAAGATAACGAACGATGGTCAATCTCATAAATCCTATAAAGAATACAAACATTTGAGGGAGGGCAATCACGGATCCCTGAAAAAATCCAGAGACTTAAAAAGTAAAATTTAAGCTAGAATTTTCAGACCATTTACTATTATTTCGAATTTAGTTTGAATTATTTGCTTGAATGTATTCATCTGACACCTCCCCAAGTGCAATATAAATCATATCAAAATAATTCGTTAAGAGGAGGAAAATCAGTACTTTAATATCCGTTGGCATAATGATAGAAAGTTTGCAATATCGACTTTGTATATATGTTTTTTGGACTATGATTACGTTTAACACATTGTTTACTTCGCCAATATATATGTAGAATATAAAAAATAACATATGTAGGACTATCTCACCAGCATAATGGAGACCGCTAAAAATTGCTTGTTGTTGTAAAAAGGGCAGATCTAAAAAATGAGTAATTGCTCAAGATTGCTAGATTTCGTTATCCAAACTATTGATATCATAGAATGTAAAATAAATATGAAGCGATTCGCCCTGCAATGTGCACCTTAAATGTGAACTTGTCCTTTTTGATTACAAGGAAATTGACAACATCTTGAATTGTTGGAAGTTGACAGAGTGACTTTTATTAACTTTGGCACCATTTTGATAGTTGCGTCTTTTACTATGTAAACATAAACAATGCTTTATTTCAGAAAATTAAATTTTTAGATGTCTCAAATTTATCTTTGCATCGGTTTTAGAAATTCATATTATGAATTATCTGAATATTTTTCACCAAAATCGTGTTCATGATCCTTCAAGACAAAGCCAGGTAAATGATATTTATGTCAAGATGGTAGAGGTCAGACAGATCAAAAGGGGTACCAGAAATAGACGACGGAATTTGTAGTCTATTTAAAACAACTCTTCACCTAAAATATCACAGGGAGTTTACAAATATAGAAACACTATTTTTAGAAATTCAAACTAGGACACTGAATTCAAGGCTGTCTGCACCATGGCAACTTCGTAATCATTGATTTGACTGAAACGCTTTAGAAAATACACTGTTATGAATGTTATACAGGTGTGACATCCGATCAACGAAGCCTGAATTCTGAGGTATTGGCGCAGGAATACTTTTACTGATAACTATATAATCAAAAATATATACACTGAGACTTATTAAATAATATCGTAAAAATTGCATATAGTTTATGAGAACATACAATAATAGCATATGGTTTATGAGAAAATGTATCCCATGGACAAAAACTATAGTAGCTATCCATTACCTTAAAACACTGAAATGATATCAACGCACCAAGGATTCGACCAAAAGAAGACCTATATTTTTCTCTCAACGCTTTAGTAGGGTATCCAATGAAATTGAAGGATATATACCATCTGATAGTTTGTATTGGGTATTTAACCTCGAAATGACAACGCTTTAAGTACAAATAGCATCCAACTGGTAACCAGCCAAAACATGGAAACAGAAATCAGTGAGGCCATTGGAGGTGTCAGAAATGAAGTGAAGTGCAGTTACAAATGCCAACCACCTATTAACTTCCCTATTAAATGACCACAGACGTTCCTGAGGAAATACAAATGTGAAAAACAATTAACAAAAATAATTGAAAGAAATACAATGTAGATGTGCCACAAGATTATGTTGGCGTCCATTTGGATGGGAAATATGAATATGAATTGATAAAATTCCATAACAAAGTATTCAATCGAGTAGCATGGGGATTTTTACTGAATTGCATATGTTGTCCCAAAATGTACTGCAACATAGACGAGTTTTAAATAATCTACGGCTGGACAAGAGTTATTCTTTCGATTTTTGACTGAAACAAAAACTTTCTTGCAAGTTTATATACAAACATTATATTAAAGTACAAAACATCTGCATTTTTGAAAAGTATAATTCGTTGAATGTGAGCTTTACAAATACTGTGAAAAGAATGAGAGTACAAATATATTCGGCAATAAAAAAAATGGAAATTTAAATTTGAAGTCGTCGATTTATCAGAAGTAGTTAATCAAGAGTGGCGTCCAAATATATAAACATTCGGTTAGTTATACTGGTAATCATTAACACTGCTAGACTTATTTGTAACGAGATGTGTTTTTACGACCGATATATACGAAGTAAAATTACATATTCTCTTTAGCAATTACGTGAATAAGGTTGTAAAATTCTTTACAGAAACACTGCATTGTATGTTGACGACATTGACATCAAAAGGTAAAAAAAAATTGGTCAAAAATGTCTGTTTCAAAAACTGAAGAAAAAGGTGGTATAACTGGATATGAGACTATGACTATCATCGAGGAAGATATAATTGTTCTTCCATAATTAACAAAAGACGTTACCAGGTGCTCTAAATTGTCTGTTATACGTGTAACACAATAATGCATGAAGTCTCTAAGATTTTATACATTAGCTGTCACCGTTCAAGTTATTCAAAAAAAGACACGAATTACTTATTTTCATGTTTCTCTGTATGTACATAGAGCTATTTGCTGTAAGTGTTCACATGACTATAGATCGGTATTGAGCCACGTATAGCTAAGATTTAAAATGTCCTCATTAGCATACTTGAAAACACGCCTTCCACTAGCATATATAAATACAAGTCTGATAAGCAAGACGGTGACATATTATAGCAATGGGTGACTACAATGAGATTGAAGATTACGAAGAAATAAGCGACCACGAAGTAGATGAAATCCACTTTAGCCCTCGCTGCAGATTTGCAAAATTTGTAATTGATGTTTGGGATGACTATAACGAAGAATACAATCCAGTGTTTATATGGTACAGAAAATGTTATTGCGGAAAATTTTATGGATATGATGATATCATATATGAATGGGATATGATTCTCGATGGGCCAATTGAAGGATTGGTGGTCCATGCAAATCGTCATTGTCGGCTACGTAAGCGTAAAAAGTGGCACAATCAATGGTCAATCACCGAAGATTGCATTTGTAGCACGCGTAACCCTGACTGGTAATATACTAGATGGTTTCTTTGATGTAGTAAGAATATTACAAAAGCCAGAACAGTTTATACACAAATTCTAATCGGATAAAATATTATTTGTACTTATATTAAAAAACCCACCAAAACTTTTATTTTGTTTGGAAAAAGATACACCTTTCATTACTATGAGAACAAAACCTACAGAAAAGTCAAATATTAACAGTGACAAGATTAAACTGTCTCAGTATGTGTATAGTACAAAATATGTTTTCCAAAATTTTCCAGGAAATTGTTTTCTAACTGTCGAAGCAACGATCTTGTACATGTATGTACTAGAATATGCTCGTTTCTCTAACTAGCCATTCCATGTTGTAAGAAGGCTCGCGTGCATACCACATATAAATGTACGTTTGGATGAAATATTTAGAAAACCAAAGAGCATACATGACAGCTCTGACATTGTATATTTTACAAAAGATAAGTGATTCTAAGGTTGATTGAAACCCATTGTAACTCACAAAGATCAATGATTCTAAGGTTGATGAAACCCATTGTAACTCACAAGATAAGTGATTCTAAGGTTGATGAAACCCATTGTAACTCACAAAGATCAGTGATTCTAAGGTTGATGAAACCCATAGTAACTCAAAGTGCAAGTTTGTAAACAAAATCTTAAGTGTGTTTGATGGCGACTACAACAAATGTTCCCAAGTATATAATTGGTAAAGAGAGTGTTATTGTCTTTTCCAAAATGATAGACACCTACATCTAAATTGGAACGATATCTGTCTAGGACCATTTAATTGACTCTTCGTTCATGGAAATTGACATTGTCGAATTCGTCAGCATAGAATACGGGATGGACAGTATGATGATCAATGGAGTTTCAAAGAAGAATTTTACCGTAAAACTCGACAAGATTTGACTTTTTCGTGAAGAAATTTGACAAGATAAACCGCAAAATACTGTGGATGAATTCAAGGATATATTTTACTGTGCAAAAAAGAAACTGGATTTTACGAAAAAAGTGATAAATACCGCAAGGTTTGCGAACGAAATGGATATCCTTTTCACAAGACAAAACACTATAATTCATTCTCATTTTATATTTTAATCATTATGCAATGTAGTAGATATTAGATAAAAGTTTTACAAAAGAAAACGTTTTACATACCTTGTTAAAATTATATTTGATTCCATCAAATTTAATAGTGATAAGAAAGTGTTTGACAGAAATTGTCCAATGCAAAAATATAAATTGATGTATACGTATATCATAGGCCAATTAAGAGGGAACCCACTTCCCCCTTTGTGACCAAAATTAGTATTAATAGAAATGCATCTCAATAAACCCCTTAAAGTAACTTTAAAAGCCCTAAAAACCGGGATAATTTACTTTGAGTAGTTTGGGATAAAGTAATCTTGAATTAGTAGGTCATCTGTTCTACGATGTATATATGTCTACCAGACATGGGGTAACTGTGTAATGGTAATGCATTCGCAGTGCATACTTTTTATCAAGTAAGCTATATGGCGCAACAAAATGCATACTATGTATTTCATAGCCATTGTTAAGCCGATTTTTCACACCTATATTTGACACGGACTGTTCCGTTTTAACCTGATCAAAGACTATGGGCTCACGGCGGGTGGTACCGTCAGCAGGGGACTGCTGCCTCCTCTTAAGGCGACCTGTCCCACCTCTGGTGTGTCCAAGGGTCCGATGCCCAAACTCTTGTTTTTGTATTCTGATTTAGGACTTACCGAGATTGAATCAACTATGTTACGCTTAAACTTGCCTTTACATCTAATGGTAATGTAATACATTAGCTTTCAAATTTTTGTTTTGTATGCTTGCATTATATGGACATTACTTTATAACACATTAATTACCTTATATATATAATATATATATATATATATTATATAATATAATATAAATATATTATATATAATATAATATGAATATTATATATATATATATATATATAATACACAGGATGTACCTTATTTAAGACTGTCACTTATTTTTATTTCATTAATCCCATTATAATATTGACTTGCAAAGATAAATTTGTAGCACTTATATGATTTTAAGTGTTACAATAATTTCACTCTTCTTTACTTTGTGGCAACTGCTGTCAAAATATTTGTCAATAACCCTTATTGTGGGAAAATAAATTGGACTCAGTAACCTGCCTATTGGTAACAGACTCAAAATTTTTGTTCTTCATAGGGGTAACATCCCTCTTAGTATCCCCTTTGTATCTAAATTCAAGCTTTCCTCAAGGGGAGTGTTCCTTTTGATTAATTTGTTCATGTTTACAATTTTAAGAAACCAATGCAACGCACTAACTATTGTCACACTGTTTAAAAACGACTGTTGCACAATACATTCACGTTGTGTTATATCAACTTGTATATCGATTATACTGGGAAAGGAAAATCAAGCTTTGCAAACTTGTTATCCAATCTCTCTCTCTCTCTCTCTCTCTCTCTCATCCTCTCTCTCTCTCTCCTCATCTCTCTCTCTCTCTCTCTCTTCTTCTCCTCTCTCTCTCTCTCTCTCTCTCTCCTCTCTCTTCTCTCTCCATATGATTATTAAATCAACCACAAGCATAAATTGTTTGTATATATATATAGTAGTTCATGACACTATGTTGATGGAGACAGTTTCGTTGAGATTTGGGGTGGGGTGGGAAACCAAAATGTAATGGTAATGTTAATGCACATTACTTGATCCAAGTAATTGTAATGGTAATGTAATGCATTACTTTTAGAAAAGAGAGTAATGGCAATAATAATGGTAATGCCAAATCCTTGAAGTAATGGTAATGTAATGCATTACTTTTCAATGTAATTCACCCCATGTCTGATCTCCATACGATGCTCCAATGTAAAGGCAAAAATAACGAACAGTGATCAATCTCGTAAGTCCCAAAATAAATACAAAAACAAGAGTGGGGCAAACACGGACCTCTTAACAAACCAATGGTGGGACCAGGTGCCTGGGAGGAGTAAGCATCCCCTGTTGACCGATCACACCCGTCGTCCAATCCAGTTTCTTGATACAAAGAAGATACGGGTACCAGTTACTAATCTTGAAATGTGTTTTTAACTTCATTTAATTTTGCAAATAGTACCCATCACAAACAAATGAGGCATATTTCAAAAGTATCTTAACAAAATTTGTGCACATTAAACTATTTAACAACGATTTTAGTGTTTAATTAGACTTAACTTTTTATATACTTTGTTAGGATTAATATGGTTAAGTAATGCTACATCATAAGATAATATATACATTACGATGCAGTATCTGTAAATAACAATAATTAATCTCACAAGTCTCAAATACATAAAAACAAAAGTTGGGCAAACACGGACCCCTGGTCACTCCAGAAGTGGGATCAGGTGCCTAGGAGGAATACGTAGCCCTTGTCGACCGGTCACACCCACCGTGAGCCAATTGTCTTTATCGGGTAAATGCAGGAATCCGTAGTCAAATCAGTGTATGAAAAACGGCTTAACAATTGCTATAAAACACACCGGACAGCATTTGAACCAATGGCAGGTCATACTGGCAAACTAAATCGTTAAAACGACCAAAGAATTTACGAAATGTTGCCCTTAGACGTGATTGCCAATACTATATGAAACATGCTGAAAAGAGTTTTTGCATGCAATCCATGCAAGGACAACATATTTTCTGATAACTCTGTTACATAGATACATCTTTAAGTTAAAAGAACCTCCTAAAACAGAACCCTGTACAACACCTAAATAATATTTCTTATTGACGATGAATGAAAATATTCGTATGCAAATCTATATTTCTTTACATGGACATACCAAATAAAAATATTATCCAATAATCCATGTTTGCAGCGATGAAAGGGAATCTACTATGGCATAACCCCTCAAAGGGTTGAAAGAGGTAAAAGAAAAAAACCCAAACATTTGCGTGAACTTCTTTCATCTACCGTGGGACATGTACACCGGTTACGGTATATCTGTAACTGTTGCTACATTATTGAATAACCTGACAAGAAACGGGTTTCATATCTATGTAAAAGTTTTTCGGTACAAATTATTTTACACATATTAGAAAATTATTCTGATATAGTCCCCCTGTTAATGTATTTGTAATTGTGTACACGGCAATCATGATATACATGTCATGCAATAGTTAATTGTACATGTAGTACCCTCTAAATTACACTTGTTACGGAATATACAATGCACCAGAAAAGACTTTGAGATTCAAATTTCCTCAATACCATTTACTGAATACTTGCCACATTTCCTAGGAATGTGAGCTATATAAATAGAGTACCGTCATTGTATCGCACAACGCATTGGGATGAAATCAATACCCTGTATACGTGTCGCTACCCTGTTTCCAGAAAAGTATCTATTTTTATAATATGCAGAAAGTTGGAAATTCCAATCAAAACTATTTTTAAACCCAAGTAAGTGGTTAAAGAAGGTCCTGTGAATGCTCAAACACTATACCTTGCTTCATCGTTTGGCATTGGTCCAAGAACAATTAAGTTAGTAATGTCTAATAAAAACTATTAATGTACATGTTTTTCGACTACATTTCTCGTTCAAGAGTCCATTTTTAATACAAAACAAAATACTTTAAAATCGTCTATCGAAACAGCTTACTCTTTAATGTTTTATTTCTTTGTACATTTATTAGCTTTTTAAATTTATTAAGTTCGCAAATATCATTTTTATACATTTATGAAAATTTTAAACATTATCTAAGAAATAAAGTTTATGTGGATGTTGCCAAATAACTTCGCAGATGATAGATATAAGAACAGACGTACTAGTCGAGGTTTTGAAGGCTAAAGAAACATTTGGAGACTGAGGATGTTCTAGGTGTTATAAGAATTACGTGAGTTAGATTATCCAATCAAAACACATGTCCTTTTCCTTGTCAATGAACATCGAGGAAAGGTTCCACCCTTTATTATTATTATCATTATTTGCATATTGTATAAAGATTTAGTCATTATATATTGCTAGGTACATTTAAAGACTGTTCATCGTAGAAATAAAATTCATTTTTAATTCCTACATTTGAAAATGGGAGATGTTACCGACATCCTGTATGATAAGTGGAATGGTGTGGAGTGCCATTATGAAGATGCATGCGAATGGAAAGAGGAAACCGGAAATAATGATACATGCGTTTGGGTTAGAATATGTGTTTGTAAACGCAATTTGGGTACAGACAGAAAACATCATTATCTTGCGTGTAGGTTCCACAAAACTCGGCAGCAGAACAATCGTGAAATATGGTACAATTGGAAACTGGAATGTCACTGTCACTGTTGACGGTGATATTCAAGACAGGGTGAAGAGTGAGTACTGTTAGTCAATGTTATGAAAAGAATGAAATAAACCATAATTTGTATAATTTTACCCCGTTTCCAATTTTACATGATATGTCACTATAGAAGACAATGTTTGAAATATGAATTCTGATCTTTTTATACACTGCCAACCACGCAAGTTGCAAGAAACTGACAGAATGAATTTTTGAATTTGAATGTTTTTTAAAAATTTAAAAATTTGAATAAATAGATATTTTTTAGCATGATATAACCTTGATTAATATTAATATCTGTCACAAAACTAAAATGCTAGTTAACAAATCGGATACATGTTTTTTAACATCGATTTACAAGTAAATAATCCTTGTTAAAACAGATGAAATAAAGTATGACATGTCATACAGTCTAGTGAAAATATATGTGCTATGATTTAACAGTGTTTACAAGGTGAAAAAATCGCAATTTGGACCATGCAACTCTAAGGTCTTGCTTTCAAATGATTCCATAGAATATTCCTGTGCAATACATTAACATATTATATGTATATCTAAGTCCATATTGACTCCGAGACCGTGACTCGTGAAATTGCTTAAAGAACTCTTACTGATTCTGGATTTGAAAATTTTTATATTGCACCAATTTTCATAATTTCATACTTATGTCTTTCTTGCAAAAATGCTAGAACCTTCGTTATGAAAAATAAATCCATCCTCAACCAAACATTACTACTGTCTACTTTGATCGAACATTGTATTGGTATTTGGGGAAATAGAAATTGTAAAATGAGAATTGGACATGTAAAATCGCACTGGTCCATGTTCTTGAATATAAAAGTCTTAACATAATTCGGGTTTCGGGTCAGGTGAGATTAGGTAAACAGGGAGTTAATTTTACATATTGAAACACGTTGTATTGACACTTTAAATATGTAAATACATTTGTTGTATATATAGAGAATTGATACCCTTGAATATGAATGTTGTATGGAGAATGGATATATACAATGTACATGTAAATACATTTATTGTTTAGGGGTTGCTACCCGTGAATACGTTTGTTAAATAAAGAGTTGATACGCTTAGATACGTTTGTTGAATAAAAGGTTTATACGTTTGAATACGTTTGTTGAATAAAGGGTTGATACTGTGAAACTATTTGTTGAATACCGAGTTCGATACATGTACCTGTCCATACGTTTCTTGTATAGTTTACATATATTGAATACAAATTTTCGACATGAGAATATGCTAAGTTGTATTCGTTCTTTTTTTCCAGATGACTATATAGGATATGAAATATCAACGTTTCCTTGGAGATTTGCTAACATGACGAATTTGAAATTTGTGATATACATTCAGGGAAGCACATTTTGGATTTTTCTCTATTAACAACAATGGATAATTGATTTTTGTGATGTACATTCAATACAGCACATTTTGGAATCATTCTCCATGAACAGCAATGGGTAGCTAAATTTTGTACTTCCTTCAATAAAAGCTGATAAAATGATTTGCCTGGGTGTAAATGTTTATTTATTTATTAACTTTACAGTATAAATATAAATCATATACGGTACCAA